>CM077151.1:151171247-151358530 GCA_039583875.1 Platanthera guangdongensis
GCCCAGTTTTTTCGGGTGCACCTTTGGTTAGTCCCAAGGCTCCCTGCGCATATCTACCGTGTAGAAAAACCCGAAAACACAAATAGCACGGAGTCTTCTCCGGCCTTATGCAATGCAACATCACCGATCCGAACTACATGTCCGGGTAGGCTTCAACCAAAATGCCTATGTCCGTTCTCGCATACGGATGCTAAACAACGGGGAACTTTACATATCTACCCGAAGGAACGCCTCCAACTCTTCGCAAACTCGTGAGAGGGGGCTTCCTATGCTAAGAAAGAGAGCTATCATGCTCAAAAGTGAGGATCGTTACCCTTGCGTTCCTCTTCGGCGCCATCGAAAAGTAATCGGATGGAATTGACCGCACTAGCGTTGCCTCCGCGGATCCGGAGTCGGCTTGCGATTCGGAGCTCCGAAGCTCCTCCAATGGCGGATCTAGCTCCTCTTCTTCTTGCCTTAGCTTTTCTTTCTCCAAGGGTTTGGAGAGAGATCAAGTGGAAAAAGTGAGGGTTTTCTAAGTCAAAACCCGGGTATATCCCTTCAGGAACAACCCCCAGCCATTGGATCCTCAGCTGAAGAAATGAACGGCTTCGATTCGGGACTGAAATGCCCAATCTGGGCCGAACACGGCTGGCACACGCCCGTGTCCAGGGCCGTGTGCCTCATTCGCCGTCAAAATCGAATCACCTGGAACCTCACACGGGCATCGAACACGCCCGTGTTCGATCTGACACGCCCGTGTTCCACTGACACGGCCGTGTATCCGGCCGTGTACCCCGTCAATTTCTCCCATTTCCAACCGAGCGCTGACACGGGTTCGGACACGCCCGTGTCCTTGCCCGTGTCACCTTGACACGCCTGGGCTCCAGGCCGTGTACAAGGTCTCGGCACTTCACGGCTAAGTGTCGACACGGGTCGACACGCCCTGCGACACGCCCGTGTCGCAGGCCGTGTGCCATGTCTCGACACACTGTCGACACCAAAGTGTCGACTTCGCGGGACGAGTGTCGACACGGGTTGACACGCCCTGCGACACGCCCGTGTCGCAGGCGTGTGCCGTGTCTCGACACAACGTCGAAGCACTGTGTCGACTTCACGGCTAAGTGTCGACACGGGTCGACACGCCCTGCGACACGCCCGTGTCGCAGGCCGTGTGCCCAGTCTCGACACAATGTCGAGACCAAAGTGTCGACTTCACGCCTTAGTGTCGACACAGGCTTGACACGCCCTGGGACACGCCCGTGTCCCAGGCCGTGTGCCTGCAGCCCCAGAACTCAAACTGGCCCAAATTATTCCCCTTTTGCTCCTTTGAGTTTCGGGGCGTTACAACTCTACCCCTCTTAAAAGAATTTCGCCCACGAA
Organism: Platanthera guangdongensis; assembly: GCA_039583875.1. NCBI lineage: Eukaryota > Viridiplantae > Streptophyta > Magnoliopsida > Asparagales > Orchidaceae > Platanthera > Platanthera guangdongensis. The sequence goes on from CM077151.1 coordinate 151,172,610, forward strand.
ATTACATAAAGGGAAAAACATGTACAAAACTAAAATTTGTACCTGAGCGGAACAACTCCGGATATTCGTCAAGCATCGTCTGCTCTCTCAGCTCCCAAGAGAGCTCCTCACGACCGCAATTGTCCCACCGGACTTTGACCATCCTGATCTCTTTATTGCGTAGCCGCTTGACCTCCGAGTCCTCAATCCGCACGGGCTTGACTTTTGTCGTTAGCCCACTATCCACCGGCACTTGATTGGCCGCGATCACTTGCGTAGGCTCTTGCACCGCCTTCCGAAGCACCGAAATATGGAATACATCATGTAAACCACTTAGCTCCACTGAAAGCTTCAGTCGATAGGCCGCTTCTCCTACTCGCTCCAGAACCTCGAACGGTCCAAGGTACCTCGGGCTTAGCTTTTTCAATCGCCGCACCCGCGAGACACCCTTGAACGGCTTGATCTTCAAGTATACATAATCGCCCACAGCGAACTCCACGTTCCTGTGCTTGGCATTATAGTACTTTGCTTGCCGGTCCTGAGCGATAAGCAACCGCTCCCGAATGGTTCTCACCAAGAAGTAGCATCATCCACTTCCGATCGCTTATACAACTTCGACTCGCCCGTTTCTAACCAAGACAACGGCGTGCGACATCTTCTACCATATAGGGCCTCGAAAGGCGCCATCTGAATACTTGCTTGGTAGCTGTTGTTGTATGCGAACTCCACCAAATAAAGGTGGTCCTCCCATTGCTTTCCAAAGTCCAAGACACACATGCGAAGCATGTCTTCCATCGTTCTATTGACCCTCTCGGTCTGCCCATCCGTTTGCGGATGGAAGGCTGTGCTAAACTTCAGCTTTGTTCCCAACATTTGCTGCACCAGCCTCCAATCATTGGACGTGAACCGCCCATCTCGGTCACTCACAATGCTGCGGGGCACACCATGAAGCCGCACTATGTTATCCACATAAAGCTTCGCCAGCTTCTCCACCGGATCATCCTTCCTATGCGGAATAAAATGCGACACCTTTGTTAATCGATCGACCACCACCCAAATGGCGTCGTTCCCCTTTTGCGACCTTGGCAAACCATGCACAAAATCCATAGAGATGTCGTCGAATTTCCACTCCGGAATAGGCAAGGACTTAAGAAATCCTCCCGGCTTTTGGCACTCCGCCTTTACCAAGGCGCAGGTTTGGCACTTCGCTACATATAGCGCCACATCCTTTTTCAAACCCGGCCACCAAAACAGTTTCTTGACGTCGCGGTACATCTTCGTGCTCCCCGGGTGAATCGAGTACTTGGTATGATGCGCCTCGTACAACAACTCCACCCGTAAATTGCCCACACTTGGGACGCACAAACGACCGTCCTTCCACAGCAATCCGTCCTCCACAACGAATTGGGAATTTGACCCATCCAGAGCCTCTATCATGAACTGCTTCATATTAGCATCCATGTCCAAAGCCTGCCGAATCCGATCAGCCAGGTCATATTGGACTTCAGTCCAATTCAGCACTGCTTCAGCACTAGATTGCCTATCCACACAAACAATCTCCAACGCCTCCAGCTCCTGCACCAACCACCCATCATGCACTGATAGCCAATTCGCTTGAGCTGGGGCTCGGCGACTCAACGCGTCCGCAACCGCATTCCCTTTGCCAGGCACGTAGTGGATCTTGAAAGTATAGTCCCCCAGGAACTCCATCCACCTACGCTGCCGCATATTCAGATCTTTCTGATCAATCAAATACTTTAGGCTCTTGTGATCGGTGTAGATATCAATCTTCACACCGTACAAATAGTGTCTCCACAGCTTCAAGGCAAAAATCATGGCCGCCAACTCCAAGTCGTGGACCGGATAATTCCTCTCGTGCACTTTTAGCTGTCTCGAGCCATAAGCTATCACGCTGCCATGCTGCAGTAGCACGCAACCCAAACCGCTGCCCGAAGCATCGCTATATATCTCATAGCCTTCGGTTCCAACCGGCGAACTCAGCACAGGCGCCGTGGTCAACCGACACTTCAATTCCTCAAAAGCTCGCGCGCACTCAGGCGTCCAAACGAACTTATGCTCCTTCCTCGTCAAAGTAGTGAGAGGTAGGGCTATCCGCGAGAAGTTCTCTACGAAGCGCCTATAATAACCGGCAAGCCCCAAAAAGCTCCGGACTTCCGCTACCGTAGCAAGCTCAGGCCACTCCCGTATCGCAACAATCTTCGCCGGATCCACAGCAATACCCTCTCCACTCACTATATGCCCGAGGAACGCCACTGAGGATAGCCAAAACTCGCACTTCGAGAACTTGGCATACAACTGGTTTCTCCTGAGTGTCTCCAACACCAAATGGAGATGCTTGAAGTGATCCTCCTCACTTTGCGAGTACACCAAAATATCGTCGATGAAGACGATCACGAAATGGTCTAGGTACTCCCTGAACGTCCTGTTCATCAAATCCATAAATACTGACGGCGCATTAGTCAGCCCAAACGGCATGACCGTAAACTCATAATGCCCGTATCTCGTACTAAACGCTGTCTTCGGGATATCACTCTCCCTTATCCGCAGCTGATAGTACCCAGACTTGAGATCTAACTTCGAGTACACCGTCGACCCGACTAACTGATCAAAGAGATCATCAATCCGGGGGATCGGATACTTGTTCTTCTCAGTCAGCTTATTTAGCTCCCGATAGTCAATACACAACCTCAAGCTTCCGTCCTTCTTCTTAACAAAGAGGACCGGTGCGCTCCAAGGCGAAGAACTCGGGCGCACATACCCTTGCTCCAACAACTCTTGCAACTGTACTTTCAGCTCCGCCATTTCCTTAGGCGCTAGCCGATACGGAGATCGTGACACAGGCTTTGCACCTGGCACTAGCTCGATAGTAAAATCTATCTCCCGTTGTGGCGGGGCTCCAGGAAGTTCTGCGGGGAACACATCAGGGTATTCCGATACCACTGAAATACAATCCATCGCGGGCTTCGGCTTTGCAACCTCCACTAGTGTAAAGAACAGTTCTGCTCCAGCACGAACCGCCTTCACCACCTGAAGAGCAGACATCAACGTCTTGCTCGACCCCTTTAAGCCCGTAAACGTCGTCTCACGACTTGCTCCCAGCTTTACTTCCTTGCTACCGCAATCTATATGGGCCTGCTGCTCCGAGAGCCAGTCCATTCCAAATATGACGTCGAACTCCACCAACGGAAGTAAGGCCGCCCGCAGGTCAAACTCCTGCTCTCCAATACGAACTTTAACTTCGCAGATCCTAACCGCTCGCATCGAACACCCATTGGGCAACAACACATCCAACTTGTCCTTCGCCATCGAAGAAGGGACTCCGATGCGTGATATAAATCCTTCGGACAAGAAGGAGTGCGAAGCTCCCGTATCAAAGAGCGCTCGTGCCGGGTTTTCACAAATCAATACGAATCCTAAACAAGCAGTGGTAAGGTAACACATACATAACAAGCATATAAAGGAATTGACTTGCTATAAATTAAACCGTACCTGTCACCACGTCAGCTTGTTTAATGGCCTCCTGTTGGCCAAGATTATAAACCCTTGGTTGGGCCGGAGCATAGTGGGATGCGGTCGACTCCACCGCCTTTCCCTTCTCTTCGTAGGTAGCTCCTGGCCTCCTCTCGGACTTAGGACGTCCGCTCCAACAATCACGGGCGAAATGCCCTGTCTTGCCACAAGTAAAGCACGCACCCGGGGTCCGACTCGTAGTCGCCCCAGAAGCACCAGAAGGAGCTGGACCCGAAGTCCTATGCTTCTTGAAAGCCCTTCGATAGCCGGACTTTGAATTAGTCGGCACTCTGAACTCAGATTTCTTTTCACCCAAGCCTTTCTTCGCTTGTACATTCTTCATGTCCTTTTCCAAGGACCGGGCCGTATTGACCAAGGTTAAGAAACCCTGCGTCATTGGCCCCGACAGTAACAACCTCAGCTCATCCCTTAAGCTTTCATAAAAACGATTAGTCTTGCGCTCCTCATCCATGATGGTGGAGCTAGCATAACGACTCAACCGCGTAAACTCGTGGAGATATTCATCCACGTTCCTCTCACCCTGTACCAACCTCAGGAACTCATTCTCCATTGAAATCCTCTGAGTAGAAGGGAGGTATCTTGCTAAGAACAATTCCGAGAACTCTTCCATCGGAACGTCTATCAGTTGTCTACCTCGCAGATGATGCAGCTCCAAACCTTCCCACCACATCCTCGCTTCACCGTCCAGCAGGAACGTAGCAATGGTGGTCATCTGCCACTCCTCCGTCTCCGTCGCTGTCATGACTCTCTTCACCCTAGAGAGCCAGTCTTCAGCCTGAGATGGGGTTCCCAACCCCGAGAATAACGGAGGGTTAAAGCTCATTACATGCTTCAACTGCCTCTCAGTCGCCCTCCTTGGCACTATTGGTTCTACAACCACTTGCTCCATCCTCCTCGGCTCCGCCTCTTGAAGAGGTACTTGCTCCAACACAGGAGCGGGCTGCTGCGCCTGCCTTCCAGGCTGCGCATTGATCACGGCTAACACCGCTTCAGCCACCAACCGTATATTTTCTGCCGACAAAGGTGTTGCGGGAGCAACTTCTGGTGCACTACTAGCCTCAGAACCTCGGCGTTCTGACGGCCCAACACCACTTCGGGTCACCTATAGTGGTACAAAACACCGTTAAGCGACCAAATAAATTGCAAACAGCAATTATAGGAACACGCAAGTTCCTCAAACACGAGTATTTTCATTCCTAAGTGGACATTCATGGGTTCTTTTTACTGTTATTACGATGACGCACACAATGTGCTCACCACCCCTTAAAAAGAATTCGCCCACGAATTCACTTTAAGCCCGACCAAAACCAGTAGTCTGATACCAAATTGTAACACCCCCTATCCGTCGCATAGCATATAGCAGTAGGTCCGGCCGGGGCCCGACGCCATATACCACAGACAGACCGGGTGGTTACGTATGGAAACCATCCAACCAATCTCAACGTCCTACACAGAGCATTCTAGCGGAAGCAATTTATTAAAGTTGCAAAACAAGAACCCAGCACAAGCATGAATGTCCACTAGCAAGATAATAGGAATGTTATTACAAAATACTCAAAAGTCGGCCTTAAGGCCTTACAAAATGTTTCACTTGTCTTTTACATGATTTCCAAACCTCGGCACGCAGGCCGGCCATACATGAACAAAACATAAAACATTTCCATTCGGGCCTTTGAGGGCCAGCTTCGCAAAATGGGCTTTAGCCCGCTATTGACCGCTTGGTCCAGCTGCACCTGCAAGCAAACAAACCACCGCACGGTGGCAAACAAAGCAACGGTCAGCAATGCTGACCAAATTATAACGATCCCGCCCCCAACTCGGGGCGGCGATGCTCCTTCCCTGCATTTCATTAGCACAAGCGAGCAATGCATATAATCATAGCCATTTCATCACAGACGTTGGCTCGTACGGCCACACGTCCCGTGCACTCAGGGCACATTCTCGGTGAACCGGTCGATGTTACGTCAAATAAAGCCATGAACATTCCGGACTCACCACCGCCTCTTGGACGGCCATTCCTATGAGCAATTTGTCTTCATGGTATTGGTCACGTCAAATTAAGCCATGGACCACCGAAGACCCCCATTTATGCCAACGGCGAGTCCCATGTAACCTTAGGTCGCTCTAACCGGACGACATAAAGCGGGTACGGCTCCATCTAACCCGTGCTCACATCGCAACGACAATTTAAGCCATATGCGCGGGTCAAACTTTCACCGAGTCCCATTCTACCGCAAGTCACATAACCTCGTTATGTTCAAGTTGGCTTCCAAGCCACCAAGTTGGCAAGACCTCGTGTCCGCCCAGTTTTCCGGGTGCACCTTTGGGTTAGTCCCCAAGGCTCCCTGCTGCAATCTACCGTGTAGAAAAACCCGAAAACACCAAATAGCACGGAGTCTTCTCCGGCCTTATGCAATGCAACATCACCGATCCGAACTACATGTCCGGGTAGGCTTCAACCAAAATGCCTATGTCCGTTCTCGCATACGGACGCTAAACAACGGGGACTTTACATATCTACCCGAAGGAACGCCTCCAACTCTTCGCAAACTCGCGAGAGGGGGCTTCCTATGCTAAGAAAGAGAGCTATCATGCTCAAAAGTGAGGATCGTTACCCTTGCGTTCCTCTTCGGCGCCATCGAAAAGTAATCGGATGGAATTGACCGCACTAGCGTTGCCTCCTCGGATCCGGAGTCGGCTTGCGATTCGGAGCTCCGAAGCTCCTCCAATGGCGGATCTAGCTCCTCTTCTTCTTGCCTTAGCTTTTCTTTCTCCAAGGGTTTGGAGAGAGATCAAGTGGAAAAAGTGAGGGTTTTCTAAGTCAAAACCCGGGTATATCCCTTCAGGAACAACCCCCAGCCATTGGATCCTCAGCTGAAGAAATGAACGGCTTCGATTCGGGACTGAAATGCCCAATCTGGGCCGAACACGGCCTGGCACACGCCCGTGTCCAGGGCCGTGTGCCTCATTCGCCGTCAAAATCGAATCACCTGGAACCTCACACGGGCATCGAACACGCCCGTGTTCGATCTGACACGCCCGTGTTCCAACTGACACGGCCGTGTATCCGGCCGTGTACCCCGTCAATTTCTCCCATTTCCAACCCGAGCGCTGACACGGGTTCGGACACGCCCGTGTCCTTGCCCGTGTCACCTTGACACGCCTGGGCTCCAGGCCGTGTACAAGGTCTCGGCACTTCACGGCTAAGTGTCGACACGGGTCGACACGCCCTGCGACACGCCCGTGTCGCAGGCCGTGTGCCATGTCTCGACACACTGTCGACACCAAAGTGTCGACTTCGCGGGACGAGTGTCGACACGGGTTGACACGCCCTGCGACACGCCCGTGTCGCAGGCCGTGTGCCGTGTCTCGACACAACGTCGAAGCACTGTGTCGACTTCACGGCTAAGTGTCGACACGGGTCGACACGCCCGTGTCGCAGGCCGTGTGCCCAGTCTCGACACAATGTCGAGACCAAAGTGTCGACTTCACGCCTTAGTGTCGACACAGGCTTGACACGCCCTGGGACACGCCCGTGTCCCAGGCCGTGTGCCTGCAGCCAGAACTCAAACTGGCCCAAATTATTCCCCTTTTGCTCCTTTGAGTTTCGGGGCGTTACACCTTTAGCTGACGCGAGCCATAGGCTATCACACTTCCATGCTGTAGTAGGACACAACCCAATCCACTGCTCTTTTAGGATTTTATCCTAAGGCCCAAGACTCTCCTCCAGAGTGCTTATATAGGGTTGAACGGGATTTCACCTTCACTTTCTTCCCATTTTGAGTGTTGACCTAGGGTTTGGGTGAGAGTGAGGCGGAGGAAGAAGAAGGTCTTCCACTGCCATTGACGGAGCTTCGGAGCTTTGATCGTCGTTCCGAGGCCAGATCCGAGGAGAGGACTTAGAGGCACTCGTTTTCATCCATGCAAGACAAGGGTTCATGGCTAGGAAGAGGAGTCGTAAGGTTACGACACTTCTCCTCTCTGTTTTAGGATGCGTGCATGACATCTACTCTTTTCTTGTTTTCTTTCAAGCATTCTAGGAATCATATCTCTCAAATGATAGGGATTGGGGTAGCTATAGCTCAACAGGAGCCACTGGGTCAATTGTGTTCATCCCTGGCATGATATTGCATCAAAATTCCGCTCTATTAGTAGATTAGGCATTGTGAGTGAAGCCATAGTCATGACCGCTAGTCCGACTCGGTGATGTTGCATAATGAGCCTTAAGGATTTGTAGAAATCTGTTAGTGGTAAGATGCTATTTATGATGTTGTTTTCCGTCTCTTTCATGTGAGTACGTGTAGCCAGAACCGAACTGGGTGGAAATTAGAGTACATGCGATGACACGACGATGGTACGATACAAATGGTGGATTAGGGTGGGAAAGGCTTGGGATTGTGATGTGTTAAGGTGTGGTTTGTCTCTATGGTCGGCTGGCTGGCCCATAGCATGCAAGTCATGTCGGGAGATTGTCCCGGAGAGACAAACCCCATTCTGTGAAGCTGACGAGAATGCCAATCTTTGGACAAGCCCGGACAATACCAGTTGGGTCCCGCTGGCTCTCCTTCGGTGGACTTCGTCACGATATTGGAGTCGGGCGTGGGTCGTCACGAACGGGTGGGGTATAGCAAGGTATCTTAGTATCAATTGGTTTGTGTGGCAGAATCCTGACGTGAGAAGTCAGAGCTTGCAGGCAAGCCTGGGGTTTGAGACCAATGAGAGGGTTGGGCCAAGGCAAGAGTTCCGTGTGGGGGCTTGAATGCCGATGGGATAATTGGAAGTAACCTTGTATTTCCGGCTTGAATGCCTATGGGGAAATTGGATGTACTCGATTGATGATGTGTTAGAAGCATACGCTTTAGGGTGCCTTAGCTGAAGCCCAGGTTTCCAAACATGCTGCATTATTGGACCCTTTTTATTATATGCTCAAAATAGAACCATGTTTACTATATGAGACATCCAAACCTATTTCACTACTTTAAATGTACTTGTATTTTTGCGTATGAAGTGCTGAACTGCAGGGTGATGGAGTTCCCCGCGGTCCGCTATGGATGATCGGGAGGAGATGTGTTGGTTACACAGTTGAGGTCAGCCTTTACTGACCCACGTTACAACCAAATTTTTACAGGGCAAGGATCGCAAGCAGGAGCAAGCGCACCTGCCAAAAAGGCCTAAGCCTCATAAAGTGTTACATGTTGTGTACTAGTCCTATCTTGTGGAATGTGATGCTTAATGCACTGTGTTTCCGACATGCATGCGGAGGTAGCCTAGGAGTGATTATGCACGTTGACTCTTGATGTTATTATTTGAGTTTTGGACTCTAAATTGTTGTAAGTCCTTAAGGTCGGGTTGATACTCATGTGTTGAGTGGATAACTTCTAATCTTTTTCTTTTGTTTCCGTTGTGTTTGGTCTGAGTTTTTAGTTGGGTAGTTTATATCTTCTTATAAAGCTTAAGCAGTGGCATCTGTATGTTGTGGGGAAACGAGCGGACCCATATAATACGATAATTATAGGGGATGCGTTACAATATTTCTAAAGGAGAAGTCAAAAGCAGATAAATTTAAAATATAACACGAGTACTGATGCGTGTTAAAACTCCAAAAATTATTACGAGCTCGCGGCGCACCGGGCGATTTTATTTGAGAAAGCGGGTGATTGGTTTTTATTTGGAAAACGGGGCACACAAATTTATTATTTGGATATAAAAAAGTGAGATTGAGTTTTAACGAAAGGAGGCAAGTGCATCTATCGTGTGTAGTACAGGATATTCCGGTGTGGAATATCGAGGTCGTATTGTTCTTGTGGTCAGTTCGATTATTTTTACTCTTCCCTGGAGGGGACTATTATTTTACCGATATTTAACTTGTCGGGTTATATATATAAAAGCAAAAAGAAAGCCAGAAAAAAAAAGCATAAAAAGTGTGGAGCCGATGAAGAGCTTAGCTCGATGGCACCGAATAAAATTCAACTAAAATAAACTTTGAATAAAAAGAGATCTTAAATTTCTAATTAATTAAGACGGAGACTTGGCCGTGGAGGTTCCACTAAAATGAGCTCACCTATTTCTAGGACTATCGCTCACCTGAACATTAAGACTATTCGACCGGGCTCTCGTTTGACGAAGGATTACTCTTAATGCCCGCATTACGCTAAGAACCCCGCTATTGGGTGGGGAAGCCAATCCGGTAGAGCTGGCGCGCCTCCTCTCTCGAGGGTTAGTGCGGAACTCCATTTACCAAGGGGTGATCGGTCCATATGCACGACCTCTCGGCTAGCTAGCGTATGTACTACAAAAATAGGGCCCCACACATCGATTATGTGGTCCTACGCATCGTAAACCCTAGGCAAACCTTAAGTTAATTTTAATTAATTAGAAAAACAGGACCTTTTATTATTTAAAGCAATTTTATTTGTCCCAATGCCCTTCGATACTGAGGGCTAAGAACGGTTAGCCACTCATCGGAATGGGGACGGGAACGATTGAAAGCAATAAAAAGACATCAATAAATAAAGCGATAAAAGAAAGCAGTAAAGGAAAATAGTAAAGTACAAGTCCTAGTCAAACGAGTAGGACTGAAATGAAAGCAGGAAAATTGCAAGTCCTGGCTCAAACGAGTGGGCGGGAGAAATAAAGCGAGTCCTACTCAAATGAGTAGGAGAAAATAAATGCATCCACGCACGCACTCTACTAAAAATTAAACACACACACGGACCTACCATTTAACTCAAACGAGTAGGCGGTAAATAAATGTTAGTACAAATACTACTCAAATTATTACAGACAAATAAAGACCAGCCATTTAACTCAAATGAGTTGGCGGTAAATAAAATCCTGCCATTTAACTCCCAGCGAGTAGGCCGAAATAAATGCTAACACTCGCACACTCTACTTGAAAGTAAAACACAAGCAGACAAATCCTACTCAAACGAGTAGGAGAAAAATAAAGCACACCATTTAACTCTTAACGAGTAGGCGAAAATAAATGCAACACATGCACACACTCTACAGAATTGAAATAAAGCAATTTAAACTAACTCATACACACACGCGCATGTATAAAAAATAGGAAAAACTAAGTGACTGAAAAATTAAAACAACTACATTTCTACCGCTAGAATGAGGTAGAAATACATAAAAAGTGAAAATAAAATTTAAAGGAGCAAAAAAAGTTTGCAAATAAATGCAAAGTGCAAGTGCTCGGAAAACTAAAATGATGACATTTCTACCGCTAAAATGCGGTAGAAATGAATAAAATGAGGAAATAAAAATTAAAGGGGCAAAAGTTTTTGAAAATAAAAGGTAAAATGAAGTGCTTGAAAAAGCAAAACGATTACGTTTTCATTCTTATAACTTTATAGAAACACATAAAAAGTGGAAATAAAACTAAAAGAGAACGAAAAGTTTTACGATCTTAAACAGGTTAAGTTAAAGAAAATTAAAAACCACCTTTTAAACCATTTTTATAAACTCATAGGAATGAAAACAAAGTTAAAATTACAAACTAATCCTAAACAATCATGGAGCACGAAAATAAAATTGCGATTACAACGGCTAGAAAATTGATAAATTTCTAAGTTACACAAGTTACCTAGGCTAACATAAAAACACAAAAAGCGGAACAAAAAATCACTTAAGGTAGGGCGTTTTGGCGAATTTTCATACAACATAGAGGAGAAAGAAACATTTTTGTTAAGAAAACAGGTTGTTACAATAATGCAAAAATAAATACATAAAAGAGGGGGGGGAGAAAATCCCTTACATAGCATAAATAGCCCCCGAGAACATCCCTAACCTAAGCAAAGTGGTTCAAAAAAAGGGAACATAAATCCTTACAGAACACTGGAATTTATAGGCAAAACTTTTCATGGAACACGCCCGCTGACACGGGCGTGTCAGGGGGCGTGTCAGCACTATTCAAATGGCGGCCGTGAATTGACTGGAGATTTTGACTTTGCGGCTGAAAACGTGGCGGTCACGCCCCAGTCACGGGCGTGACATTGGGAGTCTCGTTCGGCGATTGATGGCGTTGTTGACTTCAGGGGTTCACCGGCGGTGGTTTGTCGGGCCTGGTGGAGAGGTCACGCCCGTGTCGCATCTTGACACGGGCATGTCGGCTTGAGTCGACAAATGTCGAGCGAATTGTGTCGAGACTAAAATTGTCGAGCGGAAAATGTCGAAAGCACGTGACACGGGCGTGTCGGGTTGGCTGACATGGGTCTAGTCACGGCCGTGTCACATTTGACACGGCCGTGTGAAAGGGCGTGTCACATGATTTTTCTTAAAAAAAGCTGATTTCACGGCAAATTGACATATCACGCCCTGGTCACGGGCGTGCCCCATAGTACATGGGCGTGACCTATGCAAAAATTTGACTTTTCCTGAAGTTTTTCAGAAAATCAAAAATAAACAATGTTTGAAAATATTTACAAAATAGGAGCAATTTATTACAGAAAATTAAGTAAAAATAACAAAAATAAAGTAAAACGACTTATTAAATGTATATCAAAATAGGAATATTTACAACATATCAAATACCCCCATACTTAAGTTTTTGTTATTCCAGAGCAAAAGTTGGAGATGAACTTATAATGAATCAAAAAAATCCTAAGTTTAGCTACCGCTTGAATTAATTGAAAAAAGATCTAAATAAATAGCCGAGGTTTTAGAGATAAATCCTAAATTAAGCCTAAAATTTAAATAAAGGAAGAGTTTCAACTAAAAAATTCTTATATGATCGAATAGATAGCAAAAAATTTTTGTTGCTACGCTAACAAAAATAGATTGGATTTTTGAAAACTTTAGCTTGTAAGAATTACAGGAAATAATTTAATTTTCAAATTATGCTCTAAAAAATATTTGGAAATTAAATCTAGAAACTTTTGAATTTGGCGGAGGTGGTGTTGGTTTATGAAGAGAGCTTTGATTTAGAGGCGAGGGTATATTTTTTCGCTCCAACCTCCAGTTTTTTTTCTTTTTGGATTATTAGGAAAATGAAATCTTATTTTCCTAATATGTTTTTTTATTCAACTTCATAAAATTAACCCAACGTATATGTGTAGGAGTAATTAATTTTATCATCTTACTCCATAACATATAATCTTTTCATATATTGGATGCCTATGTTTACGGAACGAAATCTTATTCTCATTGACATAGGATATTTTAAGGATCAAAATCATGTCAAGTATGACATGACAAAAAGTGGAAAGGGTTTTGTTCAAAAAAAAACTAGGTTTAATAAAAAGTTTTTGAGAGCAACTTTTATAAATTAAACGTTCCTATATGTCGAAAAAAGCTTGGAGTTAACATAATTGAAATCTAAGATCGTTATTTCTAACAAAAGAAATGTGTAACTATTTATATAGGTTAGAAGTTGTGCTGAAAACAAGTCTCTATCTAAATAAAAAACATACGAAATTTTTTTAAAACTTAACTCCAGATATCTAAATCTATCGATCTCCAATTAATAAACGAATAGTAAGCAAAGAATTAAAAAAATTCGCTTATAAATTAACTCACAACTAGATTTTTGGAGAGCGAAAAGGGTTAAGAATTGAGATATTCGATTTATTTGTTGTATAATTAAAAAAATATTTTTTTATTTTTTTTAGAGTTTTCATAATTTTTTGTATTTTGATTTATTTGTTATATAATTAACAAAATATTTTTGGATTTTTTTAGAGTTTTCATAATTTTTTGTATTTTATTTTTTTGATTGTTAGAGTTATTCATTTTTTAGGATTTTTGGTTTTTCGAAAATTTTTACAAAAACAAGTACAAGGTAAAAACTCGAGGGCCCGCGAACAGACTCTTATTTAGGTGGTTGGTTCGATGAGTTGAATGCCGCGGGCTTGTAAAAAAAGCGAGCATTTATAAATAATAAGAGTCGGGGGAAATAGAAAGATTTATTTTTATACAAAAATATTTACAAAGTAAAGGAAATAAAATTTTTTTTGTTTTTTAATTTTTGTTTTGTTTTATGGATTTTTTGTAGGTTTTTGGATTATCAAAAAAAGAAAGAAAAAAAAATTTGAGGTTTTAATTTTTGCAATTTGTTTTTAATTTTGATGATTTTTATTATTACTGTAGAATATAAATCCAACATTGTCCCCAATGTTGCAATCTAATTATGGAGAACTGTAATATACAAAATGAAATATGGACAAAAACATAAAGGAGGGTAGAAGCTTCTCTAAGATGAGTGTGGGGAGGCTCATTGGAAACCCTGCATTATTAAAAAGAAATAGCAAAAAGAGAACAACAAAAATGATAAACTCGGCGAAAAGGTTGCGGGCGGTAGGGGGCAAGTGTGTGTGTGTGTGTCCCGAAGCTAACGGCTTAGGTTGAGCATGTACAGAAATGCGTCCCCTAACGTGCACAATAAGGGGAAGCGTGTCGAAGTGAAAACAAAATTGAAAATTGTTATTTATTTTCAATGTTTAGTATTTTTTTGGAAAAACTTTTGTTTTTGTTTTTTAGATTTTTTTGCTTTTAGTTAGTTGTTTTTTTTAAAGTTTTATAGATTTTTAGAGTTTTGAGTTTTAAAGTTTTTATTGTTTTTTTTTTGGTTTTATGAGTTTACTTAGGATATTTATGATTTTTAAGTTTTTAGATTTTTTTTGATTGTTTTAGTTTTTAAGTTTTATAAATTTTTGGATTTTTTAGTTTTTAAGTTTTTTAGATTTTTTTATTTTTTGTTTTTAAGTTTTTTAGATTTTTGGATTTTTTAGTTTTTAAGTTTTTTTTAGTTTGTTAGTTCTGTTAAGTTGTTATTATGATTATTATTATTAGTATTAGTATTTTTTGTTGGTCATTATATATATATATATATATATATATATATATATATATATATATATATATATATATATATATATATATATATAATTGGTAAAATTAATAGGTCTCCAGAGTCTAAAATAACGACAAGAAATGTCCCCGGCAACGGCGCCAAAAACTTCATGCGTGTTAAAACTCCAAAAATTATTACGAGCTCGTGGCGCTCCGGGCGGTTTTATTTGAGAAAGCGGGTGATTGGTTTTTATTTAGAAAACGGGGCGGCAGATTTATTATTTGGATATAAAAAGGTGAGATCGAGTTTTAACGAAAGGAGGCAAGTGCACCTATCGTGTGTAGTACATGATATTCCAGGTGTGGAATATCGAGGCCGTATTGTTCTCGGGGTCGGTTCGATTATTTCTACTCTTCCTTGGAGGGGACTATTATTTTACCGATATTTAACTTGTCGGGTTATATATATAAAAGCAAAAAGAAAGCCAGAAAACAAAAGCATAAAAAAGGGTGGAGGCGATGAAGAGCTTAGCTCGATGGCACCGAATAAAATTGAACTAAAATAAACTTTGAATAAAAAGAGATCCTAAATTTCTAATTAATTAAGGCGGAGACTTGGTCGTGGAGGTTCCACTAAAATGAGCTCACCTATCTCTAAAACGATCGCTCACCTGAACATTATGACTATTCGACCGGGCTCTCGTCTGACGAAGGATTCCTCTTAACGCCCACATTACGCTAAGAACCCCGCTATTGGGTGGGGAAGGCAATCCGGTAGAGTTGGCGCGCCTCCTCTCACGAGGGTTAGTGCAGAACTCCATTTACTAAGGGGTGATCAGTCCATACGCACGGCCTCTCGGCTAGCTAGCGTATGGACTACGGAAATAGGGCCCAACACATCGATTATGTGGTCCTACACGTCGTAAACCCTAGGCAAACCATAAGTTAATTTTAATTAATTAGAAAAACATGACCTTTTATTATTTAAAGCAGTTTTATTTGTCCCAATGCTCTTCGATACTGAGGGCTAAGAACGGTTAGCCACTCATTGGAATAGGGACGGCAGCGATTAAAAGCAATAAAAAGACAGCAGTAAATAAAGCGTTAAAAGAAAGCAGTAAAGGAAAACAGTAAAGTGCAAGTCCTACTCAAACGAGTAGGACTGAAATGAAAGCAGGAAAATTGCAAGTCCCAACTCAAATGAGTGGGAGGGAGAAATAAAGCGAGTCCTACTCAAACGAGTAGGAGAAAATTAATGCATCCACACACGCACTCTACTGAAAATTAAACACACACACACAGACCTGCCATATAACTCAAACGAGTAGGCGGTAAATAAATGCTAGTACAAATACTACTCAAATTATTACAGACAAATAAAGACCGGTCATTTAACTCAAATGAGTAGGCGGTAAATAAAATCCTGCCATTTAACTTCTAGCGAGTAGGCGGAAATAAATGCTAACACTCACGCACTCTACTTGAAAGTAAAACACATGCACACAAATCCTACTCAAACGAGTAGGAGAAAATTAAAGCACGCCATTTAACTATTAACGAGTAGGCGAAAATAAATGCAACACACGCACACACTCTACAGAATTGAAAGAAAGCAATTTAAACTA
Source organism: Platanthera guangdongensis (assembly GCA_039583875.1). NCBI lineage: Eukaryota > Viridiplantae > Streptophyta > Magnoliopsida > Asparagales > Orchidaceae > Platanthera > Platanthera guangdongensis. The sequence continues at coordinate 151,188,560 of CM077151.1, forward strand.
ACTCATACACGCACGCACATATATAAAAAATAGGAAAAACTAAGTCACTAAAAAATTAAAACAACTACATTTCTACAGCTAGAATGTAGTAGAAATGCATAAAAAGTGAAAATAAAATTTAAAGGAGCAAAAAAGTTTGCAAATAAATGCAAAGGGCAAGTGCTCGGAAAATTAAAACGATTACATTTCTACCGCTATAATTCGGTAGAAATGAACAAAATGAGGAAATAAAAATTAAAGGGGTAAAAGTTTTTGAAAATAAAATGTAAAATGAAGTGCTTGAAAAAGCAAAACGATTACGTTTTCATTCTTATAACTTTATAGAAATGCATAAAAAGTGGAAATAAAACTAAAAGAGAACGAAAAGTTTTACGATCCTAAATAGGTTAAGTTAAAGAAAATTAAAAAACACCTTTTAAACCATTTTTATAAACTCATAGAAATGAAAACAAAGTAAAAATTACAAACTAAACCTAAATAAGCATGGAGCATGAAAATAAAATTGCGATTACAACGGCTAGAAAATTGATAAATTTCTATGATTACACAAGTTACCTAGGCTAACATAAAAAACACAAAAAGAGGAACGTAAAATCACTTAAGGTAGGGCGCTTTGGCGGATTTTCATACAACATAGAGGAGAAAGAAACATTTCTATTAAGAAAACAGGTGGTTACAATAATGCAAAAATAAATACATAAAAGAGGGGGGGGGGTAGAAAATCCCTTACATAGCATAAACAGCCCCCAAGAACAGCCCTAACCTAAGCAAAGTGGTCCAAAAAAAGGGAATAGAAATCCTTACAGAACACTGGAATTTATAGGCAAAACTTTTCATGGAACACGCCCTCTGACACGGGCGTGTCAGGGGCCTTGTCGGCACTATTCAAATGGCGGCTGGGAAATGACTGGAGATTTTGACTTTGCGGTTGAAAATGTGGCGGTCACGCCCCAGTCACGGGAGTGACATTGGGCGTGTCGTTCCGTGATTAATGGCGTTGTTGACTTCAGGGGGTCGCCGGCGGTGGTATGTCGGGCCAGGTGGAGAGGTCACGCCTATATCGCATCTTGATACGGGCGTGTCGGCTTGAGTCGACAAATGTCGAGCGAATTGTGTCGAGACTAAAATTGTCGAGCGGAAAATGTCGAGAGCACGTGACACGGGCGTGTCGGGTTGGCTGACACGGGTCCGGTCTGTTGGAGCATGCGTTCCGCGCTTCTTAGTTTAAGAATAACAAATCCCGGATGTATTTGATCTTGGTATGTGTTTTAAATGTGCAGGGATAACAGATTTTTTATGTACAAAGGAATGGCTGAGCCATGGCATTGATGAACAGGAAAAACGCGCTATCACTGGCGATAACGCTACCGCGGGCGATAGGATAATCAGTGCCTGCTGACGTCAGCCTTAATCCGGACGTTGTCGCGCACGAAGTCACGGTTCAGTGATATTGCGGGGCGATACCGATGTCGCTGAGCGATATCCCACGATCGTCACATTCTCCGCCCAGATCTGAAAATCAGCGCGACGTGTGCCACGTGTCAAGCAACGGAGAGTTATCACTATCGCGGGGCGTTAACGCTACCACCAGCGATAGTATGAAGTGATATATAAGGCCAAATATTTCAGGGAAGAGTTGGATCGTGCAGAGCTTTGTTTTCCCAGAGAATTTTCAGAGCCTTCATCTCCGTTTCCAGATGAACTCGCTTGGTCCGTTGAAATCTCAAGAGCGAAGGAGATACGACCGTGCGTTCAAGATTGGAGATCTTCTCGTTGGCCCACCATCATCTTTAGAGCTCGTGATTTTGAGGGAGTTTTTAAGTTTTACTATTGTACTTTCATTTTCACTCTTTATCTTTGTAATTGGGAAGGGAAAATCACCACCTTGTGTGTGGTGTCTATGTCCGTGTGTGGCTTATGGGCAAATCACAACCTTGTGTGTGGTGTCTAGGTCCGTGTGTGGCTTAGGAGTAAATCGCCGCATTTTGTGCAGCGTCTAGATCATAGGTTTGATTTAGGGGGAGGCTAGTAGCCATATCTAGGTAGATATTGACTATAGCCTATCGGTTCTTAGGAGAAGGATCGGTGAAAAAGCTAAAAACTATTATCGTTGTAAGCCTTGATTTCAAGCTTTATTGGAATAAGTTTACATATATATTTTGGAGAAATAAAACCTTGATCTTCATTTCATTGATATGTCTCAAACATAGTATCTAGTTTCATATTTTATAAAAAGTTCAAAAAAAGTTTAAAGAGCCCTTATTCACCCCCCTCTAAGGGCGCCACAAGATCCTACAAGTGCTATCAGAGCTAGTTATTCCTAATATGGTTTCACCACCAGGAATTATGGCGCAGCATGACCATGCTTTCTCTGAGGGGCAAGGAATTCGTAGACCTCCATTATTCACTGGATCTGACTATAATTACTGGAAAACTAGGATGAAGTGTTTTCTTATTTCCCTTGATATTGAAGTTTGGAATATGGTAGAGACTAATTATGCTCATCCCACTTATACAGTAGGCGATGTAGTAATGGAAAAACCAAAAGGTAAATGGGATGATCAGGATAAGCTAAGGTGCAAAAATAATGCAAAAGCCATGAATGCATTATTTTGTGCATTAGATAGGACTGAATTTAATAGAACTTGTGCTTGTAATAATGCTTATGAGATTTGGAATTTACTTGAAGTAACTCATGAAGGTACCTCGCAGGTGAAGGACTCGAAGCTGTTTCAACTGGAATCAAAATTTGAAAAGTTTAGGATGGAAGTGGATGAGGACGTAGACTCAATGTATACCAGATTCACCAAGATAGTGAATTGGTGATTTTTCTTGCTAACAAGTAATAACTCAATGTGATTTCATTCTACATTCTGATACAATTATGTAGATGGACTTAACTAGATTGAATTAGCATTCAGGCAAGTGCACCTATCAATCGTAATATATGAGAAATCTACATCTCGTGTCGTATTCCACAGGGTCGTTTCAACTATTCGTACTCACCCTCCATTTATTATCATACCTCTAAACAAAAGTGATATTTAAACTACATTAACCTAACTATGACCAATTGGATGATTCAGTATTGGAGAAATAAATGCGATAAAAACATGAAGCTTCTAAATAATTCCATGAACAATTTCATTTATCAGTTCAATTCTAAGCGATCATGACATGAAAAGATTGTTACATTCGTGTAATGTAAAAGTTAATTTTTCATCAAAATTCTCTCTCGAGCAATTCCAAATCTAAACCTAAGATAGTAAATTTTCTCTCGAACAATTCACAACACTCAAGTTCGCATTAAGTAAAATACCTTTATTACTACATAAATTCATGGATTTTATTTCTAAATTAATATGAATCTTTTTATTCGTGTTCTAATTTTCCAAACAAAATATCTCTCGATCATAAAGTTTGAATTACAAAGGGAATTATCATCACAATATGAACACACCAAAAGCATTGCAAAGAACCAATTTCTCAATCTAGCCAATTGCAAATTGTGTAAAACAAATAAGTAATTCAAAGGGATGATTAAACTCTTTGTTTGATTGCATAAACACAAATAAAATACTACAAATGTAACATAAACAAGGTGATACATGATTACTAGAATGTTCAAAGAGAAATTCATGCAAATTAAAACATAAATTGAAGATGAATCATCAAGATAAGGGAAGGATTAAAAGGGATTAATGATTAAATGAAAATACATAGGAATACCCTTCAATCCTCCTTGTCTTGGATGCTCCCCTTCGGCCTCCAGTAGTTCTCCAATCCAGAAAAAATCCAAAAGTTCTAAACAAATTTTTCTATAGGAAATTTATAGTTCCCTTGCAAACAGGTCGGACACGGGGTCGCACACGGCCGTGTGCCAGGCCGTGTGGACGGTTCCTAGGCGGTTCCTGGGCGGTTCCCCACGAGAAGGCGTGTCTGGTAGTGGGTCGTGTCAGATGACACGGGTATGGACACGGCCGTATGTGCGGCCGTGTTCTTCAGACACGGGTTGGTTGGCAGTCGTGTGCAAAGATGACACGGGTAGGCACACGGGCGTGTGCCATACCCGTGTGAGGTTCCATCGTCTGCGCCCAAATTCTTCAGCTCCAGGTGCATAGGACAAGGGTAGGCACACGGCCGTGTGTCTGGCCGTGTGCACCAAATTTTCGTCCTGTCATCAGCCATGTAGACTCCGTGAACTCCTCTGTTTGCTCCGAGACTTTTAGGTCCATTGGTTGGCATTGCCTGCAATAGAAAAATGATAGACTCAGTAAATGGTTTATTATAAGAACTGTCAAAGACTTCTAAATACGCTCTTCTATCTATGATACGACAGTTTCTTTGCTATTATCATGAAATCAACACAAAAGGGGCAGGAAATGGTAGATATGATTACAATTATGATAGTAGGAAATGGTAGATATGATTACAATTATGATAGTAAAAAGCCTATCATAATCGTACTCATCAAATACCCCCAGACTTAGATGTTTGCTTGTCCCTAAGCAAACTAATTCAAACACCTGGGTTACCATTAAATAATTTTGCCTCCGCACACTGGTTGCTATGAATTTAAGAGAACTTTGATGATGTAATCGTATAGGAAATAATTTAGCAGACTTTTCTAAATATAAATTTATCTTAAAATTCCTCTAATATATCATTTTAACTATCTCTCACTCGCTTTTAGAAATAAAAGTATAGTCATCTTTAACAAATATGAGGAGAAAATAACAATCTCTATAAGATACATATTAGTGTTTCAAAACTTATAAGTACTCTTACTGATAATCATGAGCTTACCCTTTTTACACCCTCATCACAGCACAATTTAGAATTAGTAAGGTTGGATCCTTAGGACTTGAATTTTGGTGTAGCCTTTTTGGCTTAGGATAGAAGATTAAAGGTGAGGTAATCAAGGATAATTTCGATGAATTTTTCACACCTAAATCTTGATTGAGCCTTATGTTGGAGGATACCTTAACATATTTCAATTTTTTGTAAACACCCCCAGGCTTTGCAATTTGTATATTTCCCATATTTTGAAGGGTACTCTATTTTTTATATATATATATATTTTTTAACCAAGGGACCATAGTAGGGATCATTCCAAGTGGGTGCACGTATACACGCACTCAGGCCACATATCACTATGTCTTTTTTTGGGTTCAAAGTAGGGATCATTCCAAGTGGGTGCACGTATACATGCACTCAGGCCACATATCACAATGAAGAAATCATTCCAAGCAGGCATCAATGATAGGTGTGCTAATAGGTAGGGATTTGGCCTTGGTGAATTTTAATAGTAGAGCATCAAAAGGATGGGGATTAGGTTCAAATTGGGTGTGCAAGGGTATCATGTTAAATGTGTTGGGGTAACAAGGCTCAAGCTATCCAATAGGAGGCCTAAGTCATTTCCGCCCTTACTAATTAACTTATGTAATGTTTTGAGGAATGCTAGAGGGTGAGTCCTAGCCATCAATAGGGAGTAATTTTTAATTTTAAAACCCTAATACCAAATTATAAAAATGTTACACTCATCGACTCACTTTATTATAGATAAATATATTTTCTAAAATAGAGTGTTGGATAGTTACTAATATAGAGGAGTAATCTTAAAATTAAATTATATAGAGAAAATTAAGATAAAAAAAATTTCTATGCTTAATTACAAAATCAACAAAGTTGAATACTCTATGAGTCTACATCAATTCATTTTAATCAGTGTGCGAAGTTAAATTAGATATTTATAATCCCAAATGAAATAAAAATGAGAGCTTAAAAGGGCAAACAAAAATTTTGTAAGGGGGGTATAACAACTTGAGTATTATGATAAGCAGATTAGAATCAATTGTAACCACATGAATAACCATTCTACCCCCAGACTTAAGATTTGCAATGTCCTCAGTGCAATGTAAAAAGCGGACATAGAGTGATTTCATGATGATATAAGAGAAAAAAAACTGCTAGTATAATAAGTAGGAGAGCACAATAAAGAAACAGGAGTTGTAATAGAATGCACTGATATATAAGAGCTGCCAGAACTGAATACACTGATAATAAAAAAAATACAAGATACGATACATGAATATAGAACTACATCGATACATATCAGAAGTACGCCTGGTGGTCTGTCGAATCGTCCGGGAAGGAAGGCGGTGCTGGAGCTTGCGGCTGGCGAGGGGCGATCCCGAGGTGGTCTCTGATCTGTACGAGGAGATCCTCGGTCCGCTTATGTGCCTCCTTAATGTCCTGTAAGCGCGGCGAGAGCTCGGTCTCGAAAAACTGTCTGAACTCGCGCGAGTACCGCGACTGAGGTGGATGGGTGCAGTAGACGACTCGCCATGAGCATAGGTGGAATGGGGTGGAGGCACCAATGGCACGTCGAGGTCAGGATATATCTCATCATCACTGTCGTCCTGTACATGCGGTCCACGTCGAGCAATAGAATATATAACCCCTCCCCGGCCCTGACGGGCGGTGACGAGGCGGAGGGCGCGAAGACTAGCCATCGTGATAGGCACGGTCTTTGCGACCACTGTCATCTGGGGGAGGGCTAAAAAGATGCCCATATTCTTCACGAGGCGAGTAATATAGGGTGCTACGCAAATAGACCCTATACGAGGGGTGTCAGCCTAGTGGAGAATGAACTGGGCTAGAAGATAACCGAGATGTAGAGGATATCGTGATGTCATGCTGTAGAGGTATAACAGATCCTGCCTACTGACAACTCCGGAGCATTCGCCCTGGCCGCTCAACGTGTGGCTGAGTAGATGGTGGATGTAATGGAGTGCGGGGGAAATCAATTTAGATGCCTTAGATCTCTTGGCCTCGTAGGCGCCAGTATCAAAGGAAATCTGGCGCCATATACCACCGGCCATATCGCGGTTGGGGAGTTCAAAGTGGAGTTTGGGGTAGGCAGCACTGAAAAGGAACGACTCCTCATACACCCCTAAGTATTGGGTGAATTGGAGCATGGTGAGTGTATAAAATGTGCCACCCACTCGAAATGAAACTATCCCCTCGGGCGCGTGCGGTGCATCGATGAAGTTAGGCCTAAAGCTGGAATAAAATGAAGATAGGAACTCTAAGGTGAGTTCCCTAAAGCCTAACTCCTCTATGGCAAAAAACTGATCCCACCCCGTTACAGAAATTAACCCCCTGACATCTTCAGCTAAGTTTATCTCTTCCAGTACGCTCCAATCGATAATACGTATATCTTGAAATTTTTTAGATTGCAAGTGGTTGAAGCGGGCGGTGTGCGACGCATCTGTGAAAATTAGCGGAGCAGCGGCATCCCGCCTCTCCGTTGAGACTTGTAATTCCGGTCGGCAACGGCGACCTCCACTTCTTCCGGAGGACATAATGTAGACGGGGAGAATACGAGTGAAGGGGGGCGAGAATTGGAGAAAATGGAGCCTTTGAATTCAGGCCACGGGATGACTGGTGCTGGGAGAGGGTTTGGAGTGAGCACAAAAGAAAATCCTCACGGCCTTATTTATAGGGGGTGCACACGGGTTCGCACACGGGCGTGTGTGAACCTGTGTTAGGGAATCTGCAACCTCGTGGAACACGGGGTGCGTCGGTCAGTGTAAAAAATGGTAACACGGGTGCGCACACGGCCGTGTGTGCACCCGTGTTAGGGGATCCGAGGCCTCGTGGAACACGGGGTGCCTCGGTCCGTGTGTTCAAATCGGCTGGGGTCAGTGCGTCAGGTGGACACGGGCTGCCACACGACCGTGTGTCGCCCCGTGTCGCAGCTGGCACGGTACATAAACATGGGTAGGTAGGTGACATGGCCGTGTGGACTCCGACACGCCCGTGTTCGTCGTCTCGACACATCGGTCTCGACGGTCGTCGAGACCGATGAACACAGCTATGAACACGGGTTGGTGCGAACTCGTGTTGTGCTCGGGATGAAATTGGTGTTTTGTGGAATTAATTCCACACGGCTGGGCCTGAGCCTGTGTCACGTACACGTCTACGCACACGGCCGTGTGGTGAGCCGTGTGCCTCTCCATTTTGAAAATATTTTTACAGAAATTTTTTTTTCTTTTTCTCATTAAAATTTGATGGAAATTTTTTTTTTTCATTAACATTTTCTTTTCTTCAATTTTTCATTGCAACTAATTAGATTTATACTAAAACAAGAATACTTAGAAACACCTACTATACTTAATATTAAATTTATCTAGCCGGAGGCAGGTTTCTAGATGAGGGAAGTCCATAGGGATTTCACCATAATAAGGTTTAAGTCGGTGACCATTAACCTTAAAATCTCCCTTCTCTGGGTGAGTTAACTCGACGGTACCGTAGGGAAAGACCTCTTTAACTTTAAAGGGTCCGGACCACTTAGACCTTAACTTCCCTGGGAATAATCGTAATCTGGAGTTATAAAGGAGGACTTGGTCACCTTTTTGGAATACCTTGGGTTTGCGAAGGTGACGGTCATGAAATAGTTTGGTTTACTCCTTATAAATCCGGGAGTTCTCATAGGCTATAGTTCTCCACTCATCTAATTCGTTAAGTTGAAGTTTACGCTTCTCTCCTATAGAACTAGTGTCAAAATTTAAGGAGCGTATTGCCCAATACGATTTGTGTTCTAATTCTATAGGTAGGTGGCAAGATTTACCGTAGACTAATCTAAAGGGGGTGATCCCTATAGGTGTTTTGTAGGCGGTCCTATAAGCCCATAAACAGTCGTTAAGTTTCCTAGACCACTGCTTCCTATTCCCTTCTATAGATTTTTCTAAGATTCTCTTAAGCTCTCTATTGGAAACTTCAACTTGTCCACTAGTTTGAGGATGATACGAAGTGGCTATCCTATGTGTAACTCCATATTTTTCTAATACTTTGTCTAGTTGTCGATTACAAAAGTGTGAACCCCTATCGCTAATAAGTGCACGTAGTGTACCAAATCGTGCGAATAAGGATTTCAAAAATCTAATTACAACCCTACTATCATTAGTAGGCAAAGCTTGCGCTTCAACCCACCTTGATACGTAATCTACAGCTACCAAAATATATTTATTCCCAAAAGAAACTGGGAATGGTCCCATTAAATCTATACCCCACACATCGAATACTTCACATTCAAGGATAAATTTTTGAGGCATTTCATGTAATTTAGAAATATTACCTGCTTTTTGGCAAGAATCACATGAAAGCACATACCTTTGGGCATCCCTGAATAGAAGGGGCCAATAAAAACCGGAATCAAGAACCTTTTTAGCGGAGCGATTCGCTCCATAGTGACCACCAGCAGGACCTGCATGACACTGCTCCAAAATCCTCCAACCTTCCTCAGCTGATACACACCTTCTTATAACAGAATCTGCACATATCCGAAAAAGAAAAGGGTCCTCCCAAAAGTAATATTCCAAGTCAGAGAAAAATTTCTTTTTCTGCTGATATGAAAAGTCTTTTGGAAGGACCTTAGCCACAAGATAGTTTGCATAATCTGCAAACCATGGATAATCTAGATGTATATTGGTAGATATGGCAAATAATGATTCCTCAGGAAATGTATCAGAAATTTCAGATTCATCTAACATTGATCGTAGTGGGTTTTCTAAACGTGAAAGATGATCTGTCGCTAAGTTTTCCGCTCCTCGTTTATCCCTAATTTCTAGATCAAATTCTTGTAGAAGAAGAACCCTTCGGATTAAACGAGGCTTTGCTTCCGCTTTGGCTAGCAAATATCTAAGTGCAGAGTGATCCGTATAAACTACCACTTTGGACAATGTTAAATATGGTCTAAATTTATCAAAGGCAAATACCACTGCTAGGAGTTCTTTTTCAGTAGTTGTATAATTCTCCTGTGCATTATTAAGTGTTTTACTAGCATAATATATTGGGTGAAAATGTTTGTTTCGGCGTTGTCCTAAAACAGCCCCTACCGCAAAACTACTAGCGTCACACATGATCTCAAATGGTTGACTAAAGACAGGTGCGATCATAATAGGAGAATTAATTAATTTTTCTTTTAAGAACTCAAAGGCATGTAGACACTCTTGTTCAAAAATAAAAGGTGTGTCTTTTTCTAAAAGCCTTGTAAGTGGTTTAGCAATTTTAGAGAAGTCTTTAATAAAACGGCGGTAAAATCCCGCGTGTCCTAAGAAACTTCTCACTGCCTTTACGGAGGTTGGTGGTGGCAATTTTTCTATGGTCTCTATTTTTGCTTTATCTACTTGAATTCCTTGGCTTGAAATTTTATGGCCAAGTACTAACCCCTCTTGTACCATGAAATGGCACTTCTCCCAACTAAGCAGCCACATGATGCCCAAGCAAAAATGAATGGATGACCAAATTTACTTTGATATCTGATCAAACGCTATCGTCAGTCGATAGCCACTATTGTCGGGTGATATCTCTATCGATGGTTTCTTGACCAAGTCAATGCCGCTTAATGACTTCCACATAACCAACTGACACATGGTTGTCTGCCATGTGGAATACTATTGCCTGGTGATATCTCTATCGCTAGCAGTAGCATATCGACTTCATCATTCTATCGACTGCATCATTTTGATCAGTATCGTCAGCGATATCGAGCGACCGCCGGCATTATCTCCAAAAACTAAATCATTTTGTTTTTCAAAGGGAGAAACCTGGAGTGTTACAAATCTCCCCTCCTTTAAGAAATTTTGTCCCGAAATTACACAGTAAAGAAAAACAACATGAAAGCACGTTATATAGAATAAACATTTTACCTCAACGAAACAGTTTAGGAAACTCCTCTATAATGGTTTTCACATGCTCCCATGAAAGTTCCTTGCAGCAATTGTCCCAACGGACTTTAACTATCCTGATCGCATAAATTTTGCGACTATTTGACCTTTGTGTCTTTGATACAAATAGGCTTAACTTTCTTCTTCAACCCACTATTGACAGACACCTGATCCTAAGCAATGATGTGTGAAACACATCATGCAAATTGCTCAATTCGGCCAAAAGAGATAGTCTATAGGTAGATTCACCAATGCACTCCACTACCTTAAATAGTTCAAGGTTTCACGGACTTAGCTTTTTCAAGCGTTGAATCCTTGATACTCCCTTTAAAGGTTTGATTTTTAGATATACACAGTCACAAACAACAAACTTGATATCTCTATGCTTGGCATTATAATACTCAGCCTGCCTATCTTGAGTAATTAATAGTCTCTCTTGGATCATTAGTATCATCACATTTGCATCATCGACGTCATTGCTCTTAAACAACATTATTTTGCATGTTTCTGCCCAAGCTAATGGAGTACGACACTTCCTACTCTATAAAGCCTCGAAGGGAGCCATTTGTATAGTCGCTTGGTAATTGTTATTATAAGTGAACTCGATCATATAGAGATGGTCCTCCCACCTCTTGTCGAAATCTAAGGAGCACATATGGTATAATATCCCACCAATAACCAGACACTTAGGAAGTTTTTGTCATGACTAGGTAATAATAAAGCTCTAAGAAGACCAAGAGGAACATGGGTGCCTATGTAGATAGGTGAAAGCACCTAGGTCTTCAAATAATAATTCTAGGGCCAACCCAAACCCTAGTTAGGTCAAGTTGTCCTAATTTGACCTAAATTGACTTCACCAAGTCACAATTGGACTTGGGAAGTGGAAAGGGAATCAAGACACCTATTTGACAAGTCAACCCACCTATTTGACCAAGTCAAACCCTTCAAGTCAACCTTGGTAAAACCTAGCTCAAATGGGGAGTAAAGTTAAGCTCAAAATTGGGAAGAAGGTCAAAACAAACTTCAATACAATTGGGCTAGGCCCAATTATTGTAACGCCCCTAATTTTCCGGCAATTATATAATTCTCTTGTGAACGTCATAATGACGTAAGGGGTGTTTCGTAACGTGGAGTTGACGGCGCGTCGCCGTTAGTGCGTTTTCGCGTCTATTCGATCGAGTCGGCCAAATTCGCGAATCCTTGTCCAAAATGAAAAATTTCACATTGGGAAATTAAATTGATTAATTTTTGACATGCTCGTCAAGTTTTGTCGCGATCCGAGCGATATTCGAGCCTCGGCGAATTTCCAAAGTTTTGAAGAATTTATGTTCGTCTTAGACTTTGAGGGTTTATATCTCAAGAACGTCTTGTCGGATTTTAGTTTTGACTTCGCCGTTATGTTCGTAGCGTCTGTGTTCACCTACGGCGTGAGTTTCGTTTAATTTGGCGGGCGTTTGGGCCTCCGTTTTGATCTCGTAGTTTCCTTATTCAGAAATATATGCATATGAATATTTTAATATTAAAGTACTATTCAAAAATAAAAGCACTATTCATTTGTATAGTTTGATCAAAGGATTTTTTTTTGCAAAACAAATTGTTATATATGCAAAGGATTGTTCTTCTGACTCGAGTATATTTCATCCTCTCATGTACATGCGTGAACAACTACTCGAGTATTAGTTTTTCCTCTCGTGTACATGCGTGAACATCTACTCGAGTATTTTTTTCTCTCGTGTACCTATCTGAATTTCTACTCGAGTGATTTTCTTCCTCTCGTGTAAGTCCACTGTTCATGGACTCGAGTAATTTTCTTCCTCTCGTGTAAGTCTACTGTTCATGGAAGTTTTTACTCGAGTATTTTTTTTACATACTCGAGTGACTGTTTCTGCTTACTCGAGTAGCCCTTTTTCTACCTCTCGAGTACCTGTAATCTTGTTCCCGAGTATCCTGTTATAATTTATGTTCGAGTGCCATTTTAAAAGTCAAAACTATGTTGTATCAAAAAATGGTTAACATGAAATTTGTTCGTCTCGACGATATCTACAACTTTCATGTTGGGCACTTTTCGATTTGAGGTCATCTTAAAACTCTATTTCGTCTTCCGCGCACTCGCTCGTTGATCATCCGTTCTAAGACAATAAATTTTATAAATATAAATATACATTTATATATATATATATATATATATATATATATATATATATATATATATATATATATATATATATATATATATATATATATATATATATATATATATATATATATATATATATATATATATATATATATATATATATATATATATATATATATATATATATATATATATATAATCTTATCTTATGATAGTTAAAATCAAACAGAAGACATCTTCTTCTCTTGATCCAACCAGAGCGGCCTGACGACAGAGCTCTAAGTCGGGAATCTTCCGGTGGCCGCCGGCGGAGCTCCGGTGCTCGAAATTTCAAACCGATCCTAGATTTGGAAAGCTCTCGTCGAGAGCTTCGCTATCGTAGTAATTTCTTTTCCCATCCCTTGAGTTTCCTCGTTAGGGTTTTTCGGCCCTAACCTCTATTTCGGCCATTTTCGTTCATATTTCGACTCCTAGCGTCTTCTTTTGCCCCGATCTGCGACGTGGGGTGATTCAGGGATTTTTTCCGGTAAAAACAAGGAAAGTGGTATTCTTGCTCTCCCTCTTGTTCTTGATTCTAAGTTTTTGCCCTTTTTCTACATTTGTTTGAGTTTATTATGTTTCGATTGTGGAGATACTTGTCCTGAAATCCTAATTTTTCCCCCTCTATTCCTGGAATTGTGACATGTTGTCCCTAAAGCCTTAACCCCAATTTTTTTTAGTCAATTGAACTGGTAAATAAATTGATTGTCGTGCTGTTATAACCATCGAGTCATCTTGTTCGCGTTTTTTTTTCTTTTCTTGATTAAACTTCACTTGCTTTACTTTGAAATGCTCTTATGCAGTCCACTTTGTTGGTTATTCCTTGAGTTCATGATGAATAGAAAGAAATGAATCCTACTTGTATAACTATGTAACAAAAGAAACACAGATGGACTGTGCGCGTTGGGGTCCTCCCTTGGCATAGTGCCTTATGCTCAGATGAACTGTGCGCGTTGGGGTCCTCCCTCGGCATAGTGTTTGATACTCAGATGAACTATGCGCGTTGGGGTCCTCCCTCGGCATAGTGCTAAATACTCAGATAGACTGTGCGCGTTGGGGTTTCTCCCTCGGCATAGTAATTGTTAATGAAAGATTGAACTTCTGTTGCTGGTACTTGTTCTGTCTTGTTAATGTGTTTAGCCCTTCTTGCTCGGCTAGTTTTACTGTTGTTTACTTTTACTCTGTTGACCATTTTGTTGCAGTCACTTTTCATTTTCTTTCACTTGGAGATTTGTGTAGTCTGCTTTTACTCTTGTACTACTTGTAACTTGCTTCTGAGGTGTTCTTCTTTTGAATGCCTCAGGATCAGAGTTATAGCAGGTTTAGCTGACAGCGTTGGGCTTCTGGTGGTGCTGGTTTCTGCGGCCTTTTGATTCCACCTCTGAGCTTGAGGTAGTTGTCATGTTTAGACTTGTCAGATTTTACTATAGGTTCGTGTCAGTTGTTGACGCCCATAGACTTTGACTTTTCTGTGATGGACTACTTGCTGTTGTTACTAATGTTACTTATTACCTGATTGTTCTTGCTCTCTGGGAAAGATTTATGTTAGGATGCATTTAGTTATTTTAAAGTATACAAAACTGCATTTCCGGAATATTGGCATGACATGACTTCAACTACTAAATCTACTACTTTTTAGCGTATAAAAGATTTCTACATATCTCTAGTAAATGTAGAAATCACATCATCATTTCATGACACTGGACCCTTACTCCCACGTACGATAACAAATGAGCTAACTCAATACTTTCCACCGCATAAAAGATGTATATTTTCTCACCTATGGACAGTAGTCCACCCGACCGAAGGACACGGCCATTAACACTATTAATTTATATGCATTGTTTTTAACTAAAAGTTATAAACCTTTTACTTGAAGTAAATGTGAGGACGGGTTGCCTGAACGTCTGCAGTTGTCCCCTGCATGGCGTGGCATCACGGTGCATAGTTTCTCTACTCTGACGTATTTTTGAATACGGGGAAAATGCGGGTCGTGACAGTTGGTATCAGAGGGAGGTTTTGCAAGAGGGTGGTTGGTTTGGCAAGTTAGTCGAACAACTTTCCCTTAAGCAAAACTCTAACCGTATCATTTCATTGCATACACACACCAATATATCATCAGTAGATCTTGATGGAAGCACGAACACTACACTCATAGCATGATAAGAAGTATAGGAGGCATATTATGTAGTATGGGATGCATAATATGTGTCAGTATATGGATTCACCATAGGTGGCAACATGTGACGGTTATGTAGTATGAGATGCATAACCATCATCACATGGATGCCCATTAGCACGTTTACTTTTCTTCGTTACATACAATATTATGTAGTATGGGATGCATAACATTGTATGTGTACGCCGCTCATAACATGCACTAAGGCCTTTTTAGAATGCATAGCACTGCATACATAACATACCATTGCATAAGCACACGTGCCAAGTTAAAGATCTGCACGGTGACATATGTACACCCATGATTTGAGATGAAATTTAAACATTCATGCATTCATGTTATAAGCACGAGTTATTAGCATAACATCATTTTATGATTTCCTAGAGTAAGGTAACAGCAAGAGCAAGTATCTGTTCGTTCCTGATCTGAACTGAGTCTGGGTATTTGAGTTTTCTAGCTTCAGTGTCGTAAGCTAGGTCCTTGATAAGTCGTTTGTTCGTATCGATAAAATATGAACTCGAAACATTTTGCTAAGGCAATATCTTCCCAGTTTGTGATGTCTTATGCAAGGTTTGATTAGATATCCGTTTTTTCTGTAGAATGTCGCCTAGTCGCGTTGAGATAAGGTCGACTCCCCAGTCAGAGGGTGAGTCTTCTGGTGGCCATAGTGAAGCGGTGATCGAAGCGCTGAGGTAAAGTAATGAGACCCTGGCAAGGAAGATGGTGGACATGCAGTCCCAAGTGCAATCGTTGTTGGCTGTCATCTCCGGGCAGCAGACCAGAGCGTAGGGTCCTGGTGTGGACCAAGCTGTTCCTACTCCCCCTGCTGCTCTAGTTCCCCCAGTCGCATTGCCGCCTGAGATGAATTTCATTTCTCACTTCCAGCGATTAGGACCTCCTTCTTATGACGGTAGGGCAGACTTCATGGCATTGGATGACTGGATTATTGCCATGGAAGAAATGTTTTCCTACTCTGGCGTTTCTCCCGATCAAAAGGTGATGATTGTGGCATATCAGCTCAAGGGTCTTGCGAAGAGTTGGTGGATCAGAGAAAAAGAGAACCTTTCTGATGGGTGCTCGTGGGAATCATTCAAGAGTATGTTACTGAAGAAGTTCCTACCATCGGTCGAGCGAGACCGCCTAATGAATAACTTCTTACACCTGAAGTAAAGGCAACTCACTGTTGCTGAGTACGAGGTCGAGTTTGGCAAGCTCAGTCGTTTCACCCCAGATTTGATATCATCTGAAGAAGGCAGAGTGAAGCGTTTTCTGGGTGGTCTGAGGTATGACATCCAGCAGTTGGTTAGCGCATACAAGTCTGAGAGCTTTGCAGAAGTAGTCGAAGCTGCCTTAAAGGTTGAGGCGATTGAAAATGCGAAGAATCGGGGATCACTTGCAAAGAAGGACAAGAGGAAATCTGACGATGGAGGAAGTGCTAGGGTATCTGGCCCTGCATCAAAGAAGGATAGAAGAGAGGTGTGTAGCTTCTGTGGTAAGCCGGGGCACCCTTTCGATAAGTGCTTTAAGAGATTGGATGTGCAGAAGCTGTCTCAGGTGCATGCGATCCAGGATGCTCCCAAGGGGGGTCCTGTCTGTTCTTATTGTCAGATGAGTGGGCATGATGTGGCCCGTTGTCGCAAGAAGGCTGGAGCCTGTTTTCTATGCGGCCAAAAAGGACACATGAAGGCTAATTGCCCGCAAGGCCAGCCTGCGCTGTATGCAATTCCGTTGCAGACTCTGCCGCTGTCCCCGCCTCTCGCGGACAAGGGAAAAGGAAAGTTGAATGTGCTGACCAAGGAGGAAGCCCAATCTTCGAATCAAGTGATCTCAGGTTAGTCTATAACTCGGCTAGTAATCCCTTTTGTAGATTTATAGTTTCCGCATTTTTGTTGCGCGCACTATGTGTTTAGGTGAATTTAAGGTGAAGAATAAGTGGGCGCTCATTTTGTTTGATTCGAGTGCGACTCACTCCTTTGTGGCGAGGAGTTTTGTGGACCGACATCACTGGACTCTCGATCAGTTAGACACCTCCATAAATGTCAAATTTCCTTCAGGAGAGTTGGTGAGGTCAAGTCAGGGTATCCAAAAATGCCCCATCTTCCTAGGTGGTTTTCTAGCCTTTGCGGATCTGAAGGTGCTAGATCTGGTAGACTTTGACGTGATTTTGGGCATGGACTGGCTATCCAGCTATGATGCTGTCATTCAGTGCAAGTTCAAGCGCTTGGATTTCAAAGGTGACAATGGCCAACCCATGAGTGTATATGGTTTACCGCGTCAGGAGTCTCTGATCATTTCTGCGGTACGTGCTCGCAAATTTCTAGAGTCCGGCTGTGATTCTTTTCTTGTCTCTATTTATATTATGGGAGCTGCACCGGTTGAGCCTTGGGTTGAGGACGTTTCTGTGGTGCGTGAATTTCCGGATGTTTTTCATGTTAGTCTTCCTGGACTTCCTCCTGAGAGAGAGGTAGAGTTTGTTATAGACCTCGAGCCAGGCACTCGCCCTATTGCAAAGGCACCGTACCGCATGGCGCCGCATGAGATAGAGGAGCTACGTACTCAACTGGATGAGTTATTGCAGTGCGGTTTTATTAGACCCAGTTCTTCACCCTGGGGTGCACCAGTGCTCTTCGTGAAGAAAAAAGATGGAACGATGAGGCTATGCATTGATTATCGAGAGCTAAACAAGGTGACAATTAAGAACAGATATCCGTTGCCTAGGATCGATGATTTGTTCGATCAGTTGCGAGGTAGCTCCGTGTTCTCGAAGATTGACCTCCGTTCAGGCTACCATCAGTTAATAATCCGGGAGTCCGACATTCCGCGAACTGCTTTTCGTTCTCGATATGGTCACTTTGAATTTCTGGTGATGTCGTTTGGGTTAACGAACGCACCGTCAGCTTTTATGGACATGATGAACAGGGTGTTCAAAGATTTTCTGGATAAGTTTGTGGTGGTATTCATTGACGATGTCCTAGTATATTCCATAAATGCAGATGAGCATGGCTTGCACTTGCGCTTGGTCTTGTCTACTCTGAGGAAGCACAAGCTGTACGCGAAGCTTAGCAAGTGTGAGTTCTGGATATCTCAGGTGTCATTCCTAGGACACATTGTGAGTAAGGATGGTATCTCTGTGGATCACGTGAAGATAACCGCAGTCTTGGATTGGAAGAGACCTACAACGCCTAAGGAGATAAGGAGCTTCTTAGGGTTGGCAGGTTACTATAGAAGATTTGTGGAAGGATTCTCTGTTCTCTCTACGCCTTTGATCAGGCTTATGCAAAAGGGAGCAGCTTTTATTTGGAGTGATGCCTGTGAGGAAGCTTTCCAAGATCTCAAGAGGAGATTGTGTTCTGCTCCAGTGTTGGCATTGCCGGTGGAAGGAGTAGAGTATGTTGTTTATGTGGATGCCTCGCGAGTGGGACTCGGTTGTGTGTTGATGCAGGACGGCAAAATGATTGCGTATGGATCGAGACAATTGAAGGTGCATGAAAAGAATTACCCTACGCACGACCTAGAATTTGCTGCCGTCATTTATGCCTTGAAGTTGTGGAGACATCTTCTGTATGGAGTGTCGTGCAAAATTTATTCGGACCACAAAAGTTTGAAATATGTCTTCACTTAGAAGGAGTTGAATTTGCGCCAGCGTCGATGGCTAGAGTATGTTGCGGATTACGAAGTCGATATCCTTTACCATCCCGGCAAGACTAATGTAGTGGCAGATGCGTTGAGCCGGAAGCCCGCACTTATCTTTAACCTCTTGGTGCAATCCCTTGTTGAAGAGTTTTTACTCATGGACATAACCGTAGGGAATAGCGCTTCGTCGAGTAGCTTAGAGGTGGCTGAGCCTTCGTGGATTACTCTCACTAGGCAACATCAGAAAGACGATCCTGATTTACAGCACCTCCGCAGTAGGACTGAGAAAGGGGAATTACCTGACTTTTCGATTGATGACGTGGGTACCCTAAAGTACCGTTGCAGATACTGTATTCCCGCTGTTGGGGACATCCGATCAAGAATATGCAGTGAAGCGCATGGTTCAAGTGTTGCTTATCATCCTGACTCCACGAAAATGTATAGAGATTTGAAGCAGATTGTTTGGTGGTCAGGCATGAAGAATGACATCGCAAGATTTGTATCTGAATGTTATACCTGTCAGCGTGTCAAAGCTGATCATAGAAGGCCGGGTGGTAAGTTGACGCCTTTAGATATATCCGACTTGGAAATGGGAGAGTTTATCCATGGATTTCATTACTGGTTTGCCGAGATCTCCCCGAGGGCATGATACAGTGTGGGTTATCGTGGACAGACTAACCAAGTGTGCCCACTTTGTGCCTTTCAAGATTAATTATTCCATGGAAAAGATAGCTGAGCTTTATCTGGACGAAGTTATCAGACTGCATGGTGTACCTACGAGTATTGTGTCGGACCGAGACTCCCGATTCATGTCTCGTTTCTGGCAGAGTTTGCAAGGAGCTTTAGGTACGGACCTTAGGTATTCTACTACCTATCATCCTTAGACAAATGGTCAGACGGAGAGAGTGAATCAAATCTTGGAGGATATGATTAGATGCTATATTCTAGACTATGGTGGGGCTTGGGATAAACGCCTCGGATTGATGGAGTTTGCGTACAATAATAGTTATCAGGAGAGTTTGCAGATGGTGCCCTTTGAAGCTTTATATGGAAGGAGTTGTCGAACTCCCCTGTTTTGGGAAGAAGTTGGTGAGAAGCCATTGCTCGGACCGGAAGCGCTGGAGGATATGAGTACTTCAGTAATGCATATTCGTGAAAAGCTGAGGATAGCTCAAGAGCGATGCGAGAGATATGCAAATCAGCGCAGAATTGATCTGGAGTTTGCAGTTGGGGACTTGGTGTTTCTGAAGGTCTCCCCGATGCCAGGTGTTAAAAGATTTGGAAGGAACCATAAGCTAGATCCCAGGTATGTGGGACCTTTTCGGATTTTAGAGCGCATTGGAGTTTCTGCCTATAGACTGGAATTGCCTGATTCTTTCCCTGGTGTTCACGACGTGTTTCACGTGAGCCAGATGCGAAAGTGTGTTCGTAGTGATCGGCATGTCCTTGAATCAGTACCCCAGTTGCAGCCTAATCTCTCGTATGTTGAAGAACCTGTCCGTATTCTGGAGACGCAAGATCGTGTGCTAAGAAATAAAATAATTCCAATGGTTAAGGTTCTCTGGCGAAATCAGGATGCAAGAGGTGCAACTTGGGAATTGGAATCCGCGATAAGAGAATCTCATCCTCAGCTGTTCTCTTAGTCTCCATGGTTAGTATTCTTGTTTAATGAATTCCTCTGTCGTGTCTCTTCCTCTGCCCGCTTGTTTCGTTTCGTGTTCCAAGTTTCGGGACGAAACTTCCTTTTTGGAGGGGTGACTGTAACGCCCCTGATTTTCCGGCAATTATATAATTCTCTTGTTAACGCCATAATGACGTAAGGGGCGTTTCGTAACGTGGAGTTGACGGCGCGTCGCCGTTAGTGCGTTCTCGCGTCTATTCGATCGAGTCGGCCAAATTCGCGAATCCTTGTCGAAAATGAAAAATTTCACATTGGGAAATTAAATTGATTAATTTTTGACATGCTCGTCAAGTTTCGTCGCGATCCGAGCGATATTCGAGCCTCGGCGAATTTCCAAAGTTTTGAAGAATTTATGTTCGTCTTAGACTTTGAGGGTTTATATCTCAAGAAGGTCTTGTCGGATTTTAGTTTTGACTTCGTCGTTGTGTTCGTAGAGTCTGTGTTCACCTACGGCGTGAGTTTCGTTTAATTTGGCGCGCGTTTGGGCCTCCGTTTTGATCTCGTAGTTTCCTTATTCAGAAATATATGCCTATGAATATTTTAATATTAAAGTCGTATTCAAAAAAGAAAAGCACTATTCATTTGTATAATTTGATCAAAGGATTTGTTTTTGCAAAAAAATTATTATATATGCAAAGGATTGTTCTTCTGACTCGAGTATATTTCATCCTCTCGTGTACATGCGTGAACAACTACTCGAGTATTAGTTTTTCCTCTCGTGTACATGCGTGAACATCTACTCGAGTAATTTTTTTTCTCGCGTGTACCTATCTGAATTTCTACTCGAGTGATTTTCTTCCTCGCGTGTAAGTCCACAGTTCATGGACTCGAGTAATTTTCTTCCTCTCGTGTAAGTCTACTGTTCATGGAAGTTTTTACTCGAGTATTTTTTTTATATACTCGAGTGACTGTTTCTGCTAACTCGAGTAGCCCTTTTTCTACCTCTCGAGTACCTGTAATCTTGTTCCCGAGTAGCCTGTTACAATTTATGTTCGAGTGCTGTTTTGAAAGTCAAAACGATGTTGTATCGAAAAATGGTTAACATTAAATTTGTTCGTCTCGACGAGATCTACAACTTTCATGTTGGGCACTTTTCGATTTGAGGTCATCTTAAAACTCTATTTCGTCTTCCGCGTACTCGCTCGTTGATCGTCCGTTCTAAGACAAGAAATTTTATAAATATAAATATACATTTAGATATATATATATATATATATATATATATATATATATATATATATACATATATATAAAATCTTATCTTATGATAGTTAAAATCAAACAGAAGACATCTTCTTCTCTTGATCGAACCAGAGCGTCCTGACGACAGAGCTTTAAGTCGGGAATCTTCCGGTGGCCGCCGATGGAGCTCCGGTGCTCGAAATTTCCAACCGATCCTAGATCTGTAAAGCTCTCGTCGAGAGCTTCGCTATCGTGGTAATTTCTTTTCCCATCCCTTGAGTTTCCTCGTTAGGGTTTTTCGGCCCTAACCTCTATTTCGGCCATTTTCGTTCAGATTTCGACTCCTAACGTCTTCTTTTGCCCCGATCTGCGACGTGGGGTGATTCAGAGATTTTTTCCGGTAAAAACGAGGCAAGTGGTATTCTTGCTCTCCCTCTTGTTCTTGATTCTAAGTTTTTTCCCTTTTTCTACATTTGTTTGAGTTTATTATGTTTCGATTGTGGAGATACTTGTCCTGAAATCCTAATTTTTCCCCCTCTATTCCTGAAATTGTGACATGTTGTCCCTAAAGCCTTAACCCCAATTTTTTTTAGTCCATCGAACTGGTAAATAAATTGGTTGTCGTGCTGTTATAACCATCGAGTCATCTTGTTCTCAATTTTTTTCTTTTCTTGATTAAACTTCACTTGCTTTACTTTGAAATGCTCTTATGCAGTCCACTTTGTTGGTTATTCCTTGAGTTCATGATGAATAGAAAGAAATGAATCCTACTTGTATAACTATGTAACTAAAGAAATACAGATGTACTGTGCGCGTTGGGGTCCTCCCTCGTCATAGTGCCTTATGCTCGGATGAACTATGTTCGTTGGTGTCCTCCCTCGTCATAGTGTTTGATACTCAGATGAACTGTGCGCGTTGGGGTCCTCCCTCGGCATAGTGCTAAATACTCAGATAGACTGTGCGCGTTGGGGTTTCTCCCTCGGCATAGTAATTGTTAATGAAAGATTTAACTTCTGTTGCTGGTACTTGTTCTGTCTTGTTAATGTGTTTAGCCCTTCTTGCTCGGCTAGTTTTACTGTTGTTTACTTTTACTTTGTTGACCATTTTGTTGCAGTCACTTTTCATTTTCTTTTACTTGGAGATTTGTGTAGTCTGCTTTTACTCTTGTACTACTTGTAACTTGCTTCTGAGGTGTTCTTCTTTTGAATGCCTCAGGATCAGAGTTGTAGCAGGTTTAGTTGACAGCGTTGGGCTTCTGGTGCTGCTGGTTTCTGCGGCCGTTTGATTCCACCTCTGAGCTTGAGGTAGTTGTCTTGTTTAGACTTGTCAGATTTTACTATGAGTTCGTGTCAGTTGTTGATGCCCATAGACTTTGACTTTTCTGTTATGGACTACTTGCTGTTGTTACTACTGTTACTTATTACCTGATTGTTCTTGCTCTCTGGGAAAGATTTATGTTAGGATGCATTTAGTTATTTTAAAGTATACAAAACTGCATTTCCGGAATATTGACATGGCATGACTTCAACTACTAAATCTACTACTTTTTAGCGTACAAAAGATTTCTACATATCTCTAGTAAATGTAGAAATCACATCGTCATTTCATAACACTGGACCCTCACTCCCACGTAGGATAACAAATGAGCTAACACAATACTTTCCACCGCATAAAAGATGTATATTTTCTCACCTATGGACAGTAGTCTACCCGACCGAGGGACACGGTCATTAACACTATTAATGTATATGCATTGTTTTTAACTAAAAGTTATAAACCTTTTACTTGAAGTAAATGTGAGGACGGGTTGCTTGAACGTCTGCAGTTGTCCCCTGCATGGCGTGACATCACGGT
Source organism: Platanthera guangdongensis (assembly GCA_039583875.1). Classification (NCBI taxonomy): domain Eukaryota; kingdom Viridiplantae; phylum Streptophyta; class Magnoliopsida; order Asparagales; family Orchidaceae; genus Platanthera; species Platanthera guangdongensis. The sequence continues at coordinate 151,211,998 of CM077151.1, forward strand.
GCGTATTTTCTCTACTCTGACGTATTTTTGAATACGGAGAAAATGCGGGTCGTGACAATTATGATGGCCCACTAGTTACAACGAGCAGAAATTACCAAGAATTGCACTAAAATTTTGGATGGATGACCAGGAGAGAGAAAGTGGGGGGTTTCATTCAAGGTAGGGGAGAGAAAGAGGGTGTATTCATGCTTTTGAAGGCCATGAGGCACACAACTCCCAGTTTATTGGCTCATTCATCCCCCTTGACCAACTAGGAGGAGATGGAAGGGTTTTCCCAGCCTCCTAGGGGAAGAATGGCAATAGTTGGGTGGTGGGCAAAAACTTGATTCAAGGCTATTAATGGCCATTCATGGTTTGCCTCTCCCACTCCTCAAATTGACCCCTCCATCAGTTTTAAAAGCTACCAAGCTATCAAAATGAACTTTTACATCGCTGTTTTAGCTGGAGGATTGAGAATTCGGTAAGGAAACACTTGGAGGTCATCGATCATGGAACACCACCACCAGACTCGCCTCCAAGCCCACCAAGAAGTCTAATCCTCTTCCTTCTTCTCTGTTCTAGATCTGTAGATCTTTAGGTGGATAAATCGAGCTCAATCGAGCCTAATCAGTGAGGAGAAAATGAGCGAATTTCCGTGAAAATTCAACCCCAAGGGTTTGCCGGAAACGGTCAGTCTGGCGGCAATGCCTCCGCAAGGAGATAGCCACCACCACAACGGAGGTGGTGGTGCGTTGGAAGCCCAGGGAGGTGGTCGGATGGCCGAGAATTGGGACTGGAATGGCTCTAGTAAGATTCAATCTCAGCCCTTGGTTTATCTGTAATGATGACCCACAACTGTTGGATTGGCATGATCTGGATAGATGCGATCCAAATAATTTAATATATGTATTATTTCATTTCAGTTAAAATAAGTTCAGTCAAATTTTATTAATTACTAAAAATACTTGGATGCAATTGCTGTGAATGTCTCCAATATAGAACACATAGCCCTTGTTGTCTAATTTATTACAAAATTTGAATCAACCAATTTGCACCACTAGATCTCCCTCATCACACTTTTTGGTGCAATGTGTCCAAAGGCTAACTAGAAAATAAAATCTGTACCTCCTATAGCCCACTCAGTCAAATGGATTGAAAATTGGACCATAGGCTGGTGTGGCCATGTCCAGAACATATCCAAAAATCAAAATTTTTGTAGATGATTTTTCTATAGTTTTGTAACAATTTAATAGTTCATATATTTCACTTTAATGGGGTCTATGGATCTCAAATCTTTCCCCAAACTCTGGTAGATGACCAGAGGGTATATTATACGGCCAAGAGAAAAATATCAACCCAATTGGAGTTGATTTGATAGGATAATTTGGGGAACAAAGTTGGCCATAGGTTATATGTCTTGTTTTCAAAAGTTCACTAGTAACATGCATCGAGTGTTCGACTAGACTCGACGAGGTGTCGAGTGATCTCGACACCATTCAACCAGGAATTGAGTGGTTGACAAAACTCGAAGAGGTGCCAAGTAATCTCGATGCCATTCGACGAGGCATCGAGTCGTAATCGATGAACACGCCGCTTGACTTAGGAAATTCTGAACTCAATGAAGCGTTGAGTGATCTCGGTGCCTCTCTACGAGGCATTGAGTGATCTCAATGTCATTCCTATCAAATGCAAAATTACATGTCGAAAGGTATTGGAGGGTCATGAAACTTGGGCAATAGGTTTTTACTAATTTTATCAATCTCTCAAAATTTTACTATAATTTTGTGTTAAAGATTTTTAGCACCTTCTTTATATTTCTAGAATTTGTTGACTGGAGAAATAAAATTTTATAGAACAAATTGAGTACTGGGAAATTGTGAATCTTGGCTAGTAAACTTTTTATACCTCTAAAATGCCCTGTTAATTTTATTGTAATTTTTGGAAGAGATTAAATATATGTTTCTTTACAAAGTGTCGTAGGAGATGTTTTATTCATTAAATTATTTATGTGGTAAAAAGAAATTTAAAGATGATAAAATTTGGGTAGTGAAACTTTATGATCATATTTGGCCAATGATAATTTTATTATAATTTCTAGATGATTAAATATTGCAGTCTCTTTGTTAATTGTTGTTTAGATCAAAAAGTTTATATTTTAGTATATGATTGAAATCATTTCTAGAAAATTATAAAACTCACACCTTGTTATTAATTAGTCAATAGGAAGCTCTGGAATTTTTGTGGGATCATTGCATGTCAAAATTTTATACTTCATGTTCAAAATCAAAGGGATTCATGATTTAGGGAAAATTATTTAAAGGCCGATTTAATTAGGAAAAATACCAAGTTCTGGTTTTTGGATCAACAAGTCATGGTAGACCCACAAGCAATAATTATAGTAATGTATGCAAGGTAATCTAGAGTATTTACTTTCTTACGCTTAAGTTGGATCACTTGGTCTGCATATAGTAAATTCAAGTATTCAGGATAGAAATGTAGGCCATACATGGGTGGAGAAATAGTGGATGCACATGGATGGCTGGAGACATGATGATGTCACCCTTAGGGTTAAACTCTAAGTAGTATGGGTAACATTGAGATGGGGTTGTGCTCGGGGTCGACGGAGTAACGTCTTATCCTAGGGATTATAAATCAACTTAGGATTAGCAAAAAAAAGGCAACGTGGGGAAATGTTTTGGTAATAAATAGATACTCATAAAAGTAAGTTCCATGAGAAAGGGAGATTTGGGCTTCAACCCTTCGTAATTCCTAGTTCCCTCTAGAGCCTTTCATCGGGCATGCCCTGGGCAGTCCAAGGTTAACCCTAAACTGTAAGAATAAGCAGATTAAAAGAGTAATCTTTAATAAACCATCGTCACGTACACTCACCCAATTATCTCGGGTGGTGGGGATGGTATAGATTCACGAGTGGTGTGCTCAGTGTTTGATAGAAAGATGGTTTAAATTTGTAGAGTTGATGGCTCGGGATCTCTTATAATATGTGTGCATGTGCATTAAGTGGTGGGTCCTCGTTATTGGACGGTCGTTCACACCGAAGTTGATACATTGACTCAGCAAGTGTAAGTGTTCACCTAGCCCATAGAAGTCTGGTGGATTTGCCAGCACTAGAACAAGAGACTCCATAGTACCTGACTGTGGGTGTACCGAGTAGTACATAGGGTCTAGGTTGGGTAGTGTGAATACCGACCTAGGAGTGGGGAGGCCCAACCCACAGCCTCTGTTTGCCACTAAGAGAGTTACGTGAGAGTTTAGCCAACTCCAAATTGGTGAACTAAATGTTAGTGCACATAAAGTCAGGTGCGTTCGTTGTACTTTTGTGAAATTCATCATTTGGCATTCATAGATTCCATGTCATACATACCTTGCATAAAACCTCTACCCCTAAGGTATAAATTAGTATGAGATCTTTTATACGTTATGCCTTGCAAAATGACCCCTTAACTTATAAGTTTGTATGGGTATTCTTATAAGCAAAGGTTACTTTCTCTGTGATGATAGTTAGTTGTTCTACCTTTACTTTATTCTGTTGCTTCTATCATATTGCTACTTTTACTTTCTGTTTTTTCATATACCCATTATTACTGTTGTATGTACTTTTTGCATTTGTTAGATTGGGCCACTATCACCTGCTTTTTCTTACTCTCCACTTTCAGTACCCCCTTTCCTTCCTCCCCCGCATGGTGCATAAGTGTCCCAGGGGAGGGTAGGGGGACCAAGAATTTGTTAAACTAACGACCTGATGGGTATAACACCAGGGACTCCAACTGGGAGACAGGGTACAACATGTAACATCACCCCTATAATGACCGTATAACATTGGTCTGACTGACGCCCCATAACATACAGACGCCACAGCTTAAGTATTATAAGATAATATAAACTACCCAACTCAAAACTAAGACTAAACAAAGCAGAAACAAAAGTAAAAGAATAGAAGTTATCCGCTAATATATGAGTATCAACACGGCCTCAAGGCCGTACAAAAATTAAGAGTCCAAAAACTCAAACAATAACATAAAACATCAACGTGCATAAGCACACCTATGCTACCTCGGCATATAAGCCGGAAACATAGTGCATTAAGCATAACAATCCACAAAACCGAGTTATTACACAACATGAAACACTTTATGAGGCTTAGGCCTTTTTGGCTGGAGAGCTTGCTCCTACTTGCGATCATTACCCTATAAAAATTAGATGTAATGTGTGTCAGCAAAGGCTGACCTCAACTATATAACTAACACATCTCCTCTCGACCATCCCTAGTGGACCCCTGGGAACTCCATCACCTTGTAGGTCAACACTTCGTATGCAAATATACATGTACATCAAAAGTAGTAAAACAGGTTTTGATGTCTCATACAATAAACATGTTTATATGTTGAGCATATAATAAAAGGGTCTACAATACAACATGTATGCAAACCTGGTCTTCACCCAAGGCACCGTAAAGCGTATGTTTCTAACACATCATCAATTTGGTACTTCCAATTTCCCCATCAGCGTTCAAGCCTCAAACATAAGGGTACTACCAATTTCACACAAACAGCATACAAGCCGCCACACAGAACTCTTGCCTAGTCCCCAACCGCTTGTGGGTCTCAAACCTGGGCTTGCCTGCAAGCTCTAACTTATCACGTTAGGATTACGCCACATAAGCAAACTGATGATATGAACATGTTGGAACACCCTTATACTTATTTGGGCTAGGATCATAATTAAATGTTTAGGATGTTTTATTTGACCCAAATTTTATAGACTTGGGTCATTAGATTATTTCCAGGGTTGTTACTTCAGTGGAATTTCAGAGATGCTTAGATCGATGAAGGAGAAAATTTAGTTCGACGAACGCAGAATTCAGAAGGCAGAATCATTTCAGAAGCTAAATTTCAGTCGGTTACAACTCTGATATTTAATGCTAAATATTCTAAATGAATATAGTCATTTAAGGCTGCATTAAATATGGATTTATAACAGAATTTTAATTCTAATTAACTCAAGGGCAGTTACAAATCTCAAGGATTCTTCAGGCATTTTAGAATGGTTTTAATTCAAATGTTTGAATTCTTCTCAGACATTATATATTCAGAAGATAGTTGCTTCAAAGGGGTTACTGACTTAGAGACATACATGTTTGTGATACACAGAGATTTTTAGATATTCTGCCTCAGACTCTCCAAGAGACATCAAAATTTCATATCTGTTTGAAATTTCTACTAGAGAGGAACAACACTCAAGAAGGCCTACACCCGGAAGAAAAACTCTTCTCCCTTGATCACAAATTCTACACAACTCAGGGGGAGCTTTTTGCATCATCAACCCCTAAAGTCTTCTCAGAGAAACTTGAAAGATAAGGTAATATCTAACTTTTATAGTTTACTATGTACATGATTATAACTCCCTTCAAAATTTAACTCTTGGTTCATAAGTCACCTGATCAAAAAACTTAAGCTTGCTTTTTGGGCACCTGATCAAAAGCTCAAAGGGTTGCTAGATCTCCCTTAAAAAATAGATCTTTTGCTGACAGTGTACCTGATCAAAAACTTGTAGTGGATTCCAACAGGGTGGTAGAAGAGTAGACGTACACAGATTTATTGGGGAACTACTATAAAATTTCCATGTGTCGTCTGTGATTTCCTTACTTTCTATTGTGTGGTGTGATTTTCATATATATATATATATATATATATATATATATATATATATATATATATATATATAGATATATCACTTAGTTTTAAAACTGCTGTAAAAAGATAAATTAAAGTTTTTAATATACACTATTCAACCCCCCCCCCCCCCCCCCGCTAGTATAAAATCAGATCTATCCTTCACTTTCAATTGGTATTAGAGGTAGCTTGGTTGTTTTATAGGCTAACACCTGAACCGACAAGATCCTGATAGACCTCCCATTTGAAATCTTAATAAGTTTGCATTATGGAAAGTAAGGATTAGATTATACATGAATTCTATTGTTTAAGATATCTACAATTCTTGTTTGATAGGTCCCCCTCTACCACTTTCAACAACCAGAACCAGTGTTGTCCAACCTAGAATGGACAGAAGCCCAAAAGAAAGCAAAAATTGCTGATGCAAAGGCTATGAATATTTTAGCCCAAACAATGTCTGATGACATTTCCTAGAAGGTTGTTGAATGCACCTTAGCAAAATATATTTGGGACTCCCTCACAACAATGGTAGCTGGCTTAGCAGATGAGAGAAAAGACAGAAGATCTCACCTATTTCTCAATATGAGAATTTCAAAAAGGGTGAAATTGAATCGGTTGCTAATATGTACACAAGACTCAGTCTCATAATCAATGAGCTAAAGACCTTGGAGAAGGACATTACATTGACAGAAGTCAATGACAAAATTCTAATGTGTTTCCCTAGCACATGGGATTGAAGAATCTGGCCAATTAGAGAAGCCAGAAGTGTAAAAGAAATTTCAACAGAAACCTTGTTAGGCAAGCTCAAATCCTATGAGCAGCTCATCAAAACAAGGGAAGCTAAACAAGTAACCCTATCTTCAGTAAATAAGGAAAAGAGTATTGCATTTCAAGCAACTGAAGAGGAAGAACATGATGTAGCGTTGTACGCGCGACACGAATATTAGCGAAATTATGGTCCCCTCTCGATGTTCCAACTAATTTGCGATTCACACAAAAAATTATTCCAGCCCACACGTTTGCAAAGTTTAGCGATCCAAGGCTAACGCACAGGTAGCCAATCCGTTAGAGACCGAACAACAGCTATAGGCCGAGATTCGATCAAGCTAAAGGGGCGACTATTGCGCCCGAACGAGCGGAGTTGTACCAAAAGATATCTACCAAAAACAATATGATTCGCAAGAAATGGTAGATCTCTCCCAACAAAAAGAAACGAGGCCCTCCGAGCCTTCTCGAATTTAAACAAATTAAGATAAATGCAAGATTCGTTCAAGAAACCCACGAAGATTCCAATTCTATCAAAATTGCATGCCTACGCTTTCCACCACAGAAATTATCTAGAGGGAAAAATAATTCTCAAGGTTGTAGAAATTTCGTTACCCCGCTCGGAGTTAGATCAAGGAGTAGATCTATGCCAAAATTTTATCGCCCTTCAACAGTTCCACCGAAGTCACGGCGGATGGAGAGAAAACTCGTCGCCTTCCTTGCGTCATGCCGGAGCACGTCCACGAGATCAACGTCTCCTTGCACTCGGCCGACCGAGAGAACGAGAGAGAGAAAAGGTGGTGAACCTTTTGTCCCTCAGGGTGGCCGCACCTTGGAGGATCCGCCTGCGGGAAGGGGGGTGGCTTCACGGTGGGAAGACAAGGTAGGCCGGCGGTCAAATGGGGGAAGAAGTGGAGGAGGGCGGTGGATCCTTGGTTGGCCGAAACTTTTAAGAGGGAGAATGCCAAATTCGGCTATGAGTGGAGAAGGAAAGAGAGGGAGGAGGAGGTTTCCAAATCAAAAGGAAATTTTAAATTTCAAATACTCTCATCAATCTTCAATATCCATTCCTATAACATCTTGCCTATTTATAGGCTTACAACAACTAATGGCTATAAGCAGCCCAAAACATGAAATTAAATAAAGTCCCATTAAGCAAAATTAATTAAAGAAAGAAAACATAACAAAATAATTAATTAATACTTATAATAGAGTAATTATGTGTATTAATTAATTACTAGGGTGCCGCGGGCGGAGATTGTAGCGGCGATGGCTGTTGAAACCAGAAATTCGGTCTCCTGTGGAGTTCGACCCTTGTGGAAGGGGTGGTCTCGCGCCTACTTCATTCCTGCAAGAAAAACAACAAAGAAGACAAGGAGAAACCAACCCAAGGGCTCGGCGGGGAGGTCCCACTACAAACCCGGAAGATCTCAGAGCACTTCCCCTCCTTAGTCAGAAGCCGAGCTAAGGTACCCTCAGAAAGCACTTGAGAACTGGAGCAGGGAGGCACAGGAAGCATGCTTTCTGGGGTACCCCTTGGGTCCTATTTATAGTTTTCAGAATCTGGACTGCCAATAACCAAAAGAACTGACCTGAAATTACCATAAAACCCTTGGTTGGGTCTGCCAACAGCCAAACTCCACTGTTTTGAAGAGCTATGGGCAGATCAGCGGGGGCAAAACAATAAAAACTACCTCATTCATCCAGGCGAGCTGGGGAGCTTTGACCACCTCGGTAGGTCCTGCTCGCCTACTGTTGCCGAGTTCCACTACGAGGGTGTAAGCTGGGACTAGCTCGGCGGATGCCGAGCTCGGGGTCGGCGAATACCGATCTCCAGTCGACGATCGCCGATCTCTGGTCGACGAATGCCGAGCTCGGGCTCGGCTCCCCTGCTGCCGAGCTCGCCTACTGCCTCCAGCCCGATCTGTTAGGTTCCTGACAGCCTTGCTCGCCGAACACGGGGTTGTACACAATCCCCGCTTTTTTTGAGCTTGCCAAAGCTCGAAAAGAAACATCCAACCCCAGGTGTGCAGCAAGCGCGGGTTGGCAAGTTGGAGGGAATCTTCGGGTGGGGTCAACCTGCGTCTATATATATGTGCACCTGCTCACCTGCCTGACTCTTGCCATTCCCTTTGCTCTAACCCTGCCAAGATGCCTCTTCCCAAGGAGATCCAAGAGCGCATAGACCGAGCTCGCCAAGCTTCCGCAGCTCGCGTAGCCGCCCTGACGGCGGTCCCTGCAAAAGCTCCTCAAATTGATTCTGCCGAGCCCGGCTCCAAGAGGTCAAAGCCATTCCCTCAGGCGGCCGAGCCTATTTACCACGACCTGAGGGCCACCCTGGAGCGCGAGACCGGCTCTTCCACCCGGACAATTCTTGAGAAGGATAGAGAGGTTGTCGTAGTCGGCGACGACCCGGATGGTCAACCAGATGGCGGGGGCATCGCGCTGCGAGAGCCCACACCGCGAGGCGAGACGACTCTTGCGGACTCACGGTTCACGGCACCGGACAACCGTCCCTAGGACCCGCCTCTTCTCTTTGGAATCCAGCTAGTGAGCTCGCAGAGGCCGAACTTGCCAGTGCGTGCCTCCCCTCCTCGCCAAACTGACGTGGCCGCGGGGGCGGGTCTGGGAACCATCCCCACCCCGGGATTTGAGCTCCTCTCGCCGGGGGCTCGCGGCCCAAGTCGTGGGAAGGATCTGAGGTTCATCCCTCCCCACATCTCCTTTGAGCTGCCGAGCTCGTCAGGTCAATCTTTATTGACTTCTTGCCCCATGAGTTTTTTCTGCGTTTCTCTTCTTGCTGACACTTGTATTCACAGATCTTCCCACCCAATCCGCCGCCGAGGAATCCTCACGGGCAGCCCACTACTCTCCCTCCCTTCCCTAAGCTCGCTAGACTCTTACCTGGGTCCTGAGGTGGATCAAGGCGAGCTGGCGAGGAGGGAGGTCAAACTCCTCAAGAAGCTGGTGTGCGGGCTGCGCGAGGTGCAAGGGGTCAACGAGATGCTCCAACGCGACTACGCGCGTCTCGCCGACGAGGTGCGAAGTGGCCAGGATGGCGAGCTGATGTCCCCCTCCTGGCTCCTGAACGAGATAGATGACGGTCTCTCGGTGGCGTAGAGGAATTCGGGAAGGATCCGCGAGCTGCTACGCGCGCCGCAGTCTGGGGGGCGGGGGTCGCGAGGCCTGGCTAGGTAAGTGAGCGGCTCCTTTGTCGAGCCGACCGGTACTCGCATCCAGATGCTCCCTCTGCTCGCGCGCTCCGTCCTTTGGTTCCTGAACTTTGTTTCTGTAATAAGTAGCTTTTTTAGAATATTCTTGGACATGTTATTTAAATAATGTACTGCAATGTTTGACTTAGCCCTGGTTGGGATATGCCGGAAGTCGGCGAGCTGGGGTGGCGAGCTGGGGTGGCGAGCTGAGCCGATTGGACGACCTGCCCCAAATTTCTTTTCCTATAAATAGCCCCCCCCCCCCCCTTCACATACCCCGTACTGTGCCTTTATTGCTTTCTTCCCCTTTCCCTGTGCTTCTTTCTCTTCCTGCTCGCGCTTCGCTCGTTCCTCCGCGATCATGGGAAAGTCCAATCCAGATGCCGACTGCCGCTCCAAGTGTGCGCAGCACTTCACGGATTATTGCTTCTTCGATGGGCACACCAGCGAGAAGGAGCTCGCGGAATTCAAGGTCGTGTATGTGCCGCCGGGTTTCGAGGCGCGCGGGCCGGGGGAGGGGGAGGCTATCAACACGTTCTACGAGGACGAGCTCGCCTTCCCCATCTCGCATTTCGAGGTGGAGTTGCGCCTCCCCCTCAGGCTAGAGATCCGACAAATCTTGAAGTACTACGGCGCTGTACCCACCCAGCTGAACTCCAACGCCGTCGCAATGATGGTGGCGTTCGCGGGCTATCTCTGGCAGGAGAAGATCGAGTTCAACCTGACAGTGTTCAGGAAGCTGTTCACCTACAAGGCGACACCGGATGGGGTCGCCTACTTCGGCGGCTCACTGATCAAGGTTCGCGAGATCGCGAACAAGCATCACACCTGGATGACCAAGATCGCCTTCATCAAGGGCGATCTCGGCAACATCCCCTACTCGCCCCAGCAAAAAGGCGAGGAGGTCTACCGCCCCCCTGCCATGTCCGGCAACGACGCAGAGCTCCACAAGTACTTCCTCCATAAAGACTTCGAGGTTGCCTTCTTGCGTAGGGGCCTCGACGCGCTTCCCCCTGTTCTACCCGGCGAAGGTACTGTTCTCTCCTCATCTTGCCGAGCTCGCTCGATCGCCGAGCTCGCCATATTGTTGCTGAACCAATTCTAATTTTTCCAAGTATTTTCCTTGCAGGGGAGCGGATTATTCCTGCGAACCCGCCATTTACGGATCCGGGGTCGCAACTGGACCCCTTTGCCCGCGAGAAGGCGACAGCGGCGGCCTGCCGAGATGAGGCGGCCCTCTCTCAACCCTCTTCCAGCAAGAGGCGACCTGAGGACGCGGGGTCGAACCCGCCACACCGCCAGCGACCTCTAAAGAAGATGCGGAGGGCCCTGTTGGCTCCGCGGGGGAAACAACAACAACATCAACGGTCCAGGCCCAAATACATCAGCTCGTTGGAGACCCCTCCCGACGCGTCGCCGGAGAGCCCGCTGAAGGAGATTACCAGCAAGGGCCGTAAAAGTGGCGAGGGCCCCTCCTCCACGACGGCGATCTCCCCTCCTCCATCGGCAAAGAGGGAGGCCCGCGAGCGCGCTGCGCCGAAGCAACACCCCCTCTTTAACTTCGGCGGGCGGTGGAAGGACTCGGCTGGCGAGCCAATGCTGTAGTGGGATGAGCTCGCTCATCGAGTCTCCATCTCCACCCTGCACCCCTCCTGGCATGACCGCGAGCCTACCACCGGCCACGCCTATGCCCTCAGCTTTGGACTTTGTGGCCGCGAGGATGTCGAGGCCTACAAGCACATGACCCTCCGGCAGCTCGGCCACGAGGGTCTGCATGCCCATCTCTGGACCCTGGAGCTCCACCATATGCTGGCACGCCGTAGCTTTGCCCTCAGCCACCAACTCCAAAAGGCTGAGCAGGCTCAAGACATCGCCAAGGATAAGGTCGCTGACCTGACGAGGCAGCTCGGCATAGCGGAGGGTCTACTCGTCCAAGCTGCCGGCGGGCTGGTAAGTGCCAAGCACTACTCTTCTCTTTTACTTAGAACATTTTGTGATGATTCCTGACTGAATTTTCTCTTTACCAGAATGCCAAGGCTGCAGGTGAGCTTCAGGCTCGCAATGCCGAGCAGGGGGAGGAGACCAGCCAGCTGCGCGCACGCCTCGCCGAGCTGGAGGGCGCGAACACGAAGCTGAAGGAGGAGAAACAGCACCTCCTCAGCGAGGTCCGCCGCCAGGCAGAGATCTTCTTCCCGCCCCACGACATCGACCCTACCCTCCCCTACAAGAGCCCGCGGATCTTCGGCGAGGCCGACCTCGCCGAGAGACTGCGGATCAACTCCATCAAAGCCGCCGAGTGCACCCTCCAAATGATGAAGGACTCGTGGGTGTTGGTGGAGGGATGCGAGGGTATCTCGGCCCGGGACCTGATGCCGAGCCTGTTCCCAGCAACGCCGCCCAGCGAGAAGGAAGACAACACGGACGCGATGTTTGGGAATGGCTTCCAAGATCAGTCGGGTGAAGGCGAGGACCAGTCCGGCGGGGGGGGGGGGGGGGGGGGGGGGTGAAACCTGAATGCAGCTTGCACTTTCGTCTTCTCCTTTTTGTTTAATCGCTGAGTCGAGCCCCCTGTAACTATTTTTGTAAACACTTGCTTAATGAAAGAAAGTTTTTGATCATACTCGTGCCACTTTTCTTTTCCCTTTTTCTTTGTAATTTGTTTGTTATGCTCTGAGTACCCGCGAGTGCTTCCCCACGCGACCTCGTCGAGACAGGTTCCGCGAGTGGGGTAGTCATGAGTGCGTGCCCGCGAGTGGGTACGTTTTGAGTGCTCGCCGGACCCCAAGCGATTCGGGAGCGGGCTGCTCTCCGCCCTTGTCGCGCCACGTTAACTTGCCCGCGAGCCATCCGGGTTGAACTTAAAGAGAAAGGAAAATCTTTTAAGGAAAACAGGCAAAGGGGTGAAGTGCCCCGTCCTGGCTCGCCTTGCTTCAGCGAGGCCTGGGCTCGCCTCCTCTTTGCTGATGCTGAGTTGGGGTCGGCGAGTCCAAACTCGCCTGTACAGAACCTTCCCCTTTTTTCCTGGCAATTTCAAGGCCGACACAATCGAGTGACTTCCTGCCCTGCCAGCTAGGTGAGAGCCTGACAGCGGGATCTGCTCGATGCCAAGGATGACACTGAGTGAATTCCGGCCCTGCCAGCTAGTTGAGAGCCTGGCAGCGGGATCTGCTCGGGGTCTAAACACATTCCATCGAGTGACTTCCGGCCCTGTCAGCTAGGTGAGAGCCTGACAGCGGGATCTTCTTGAGGCCAAGGATGACACCAAGTGACTTCCTGCCCTGCCAGCCTAGGCGAGAGCCTGGCAGCGGGATCTGCTCGGGGTCCAAACACATTCCATCGAGTGACTTCCGGCCCTGTCAGCTAGGTGAGAGCCTGACAGCGGGATCTGCTCGAGGCCAAGGATGACACCGAGTGACTTCCGGCCCTGCCAGCTAGGTGAGAGCCTGGCAGCGGGATCTGCTCGGGGTCCAAACACATTCCATCGAGTGACTTCCAGCCCTGTCAGCTAGGTGAGAGCCTGACAGCGGGATCTGCTCGAGGCCAAGGATGACACCGAGTGACTTCCGGCCCTGCCACCTAGGTGAGAACCTGGCAGCGGGATCTGCTCGAGGCCAAGGATGACACCGAGTGACTTCCGGCCCTGCCAGCTAGGTGAGAGCCTGGCAGCAGGATTTGCTCGGGGTCCAAACAAATTCCATCGAGTGACTTCCGGCCCTGTCAGCTAGGTGAGAGCCTGACAGTGGGATCTGCTCGAAGCTAAGGATGACACCGAGTGAATTCCGGCCCTACCAGCTAGGTGAGAGCCTGGCAGCGGGATCTGCTCGGGGTCCGAACACATTCCATCGAGTGACTTCCGGCCCTGTCAGCTAGGTGAGAGACTGATAGCGGGATCTGCTCGAGGCCAAGGATGACACCGAGTGAATTCCGGCCCTGCCAACTAGATGAGAGCCTGGCAGCGGGATCTACTCGGGGTCCAAACACATTCCATCGAGTGACTTTCGGCCCTATCAGCTAGGTGAGAGCCTGACAACGGGATCTGCTCGAGGCCAAGGATGACACCGAGTGACTTCCGGCCCAGCCAGTTAGGTGAGATCCTGGCAGCGGGATCTGCTCGGGGTCCAAACACATTCCATCGAGTGACTTCCGGCCCTGTCAGCTAGGTGAGAGCCTGACAACGGGTTCTGCTCGAGGCCAAGGATGACACCGAGTGACTTCCGGCCCTCCAGCTAGTTGAGAGCCTGGCAGCGGGATCTGCTCGGGGTCCAAACATATTCCATCGAGTGACTTCCGGCCCTGTCAGCTACGTGAGAGCCTGACAGCGCGATCTGCTCGAGGCCAAGGATGACACCGAGTGAATTCCGGCCCAGCCAGCTAGGTGAGAGCCTGGCAGCGGGATCTGCTCGGGGTCCAAACACATTCCATCGAGTGACTTCCGGCCTGTCAGCTAGGTGAGAGCCTAACAGCGGGATCTGCTCGAGGTCCAAATGCATTCTATTTCTCTATGCAGGATAGCTATGGCAGTACTAAAGTGTTGAAGAAATTTATTATAGTCAAAGTATCACTTACATGCTTCAGGGGAAAAAATGTTTTAAGTCATCACCACTACAGGTGAGACTCAGGGTCTCGCCCTCTACATTTTGGAGTCGATAGCCTCCTGACTTCAAAGCTTCCTTTACAATAAACTGTCCCTCCCAGCTGGGGCTGAGCTTCCCTACGGATGCCGACCACCCTGATGCATCCACCTTCTTCAGCACCAAGTCCCCTTCCATGAACTGCTTGACCCTGACATGCTTGTCAAAGTACTTGACCATTCTTCTTTTCACCTCCTCCTGTCGGATAGCGGAAAGGTCCCTCAGCTCCTCCACCATATTAAGGGAGAGCCTCAGCTCCTCCTCGTTCTCTGCTTGCCATTCCTCTCGGCCCTCTTTGGTTGCAACGACTCGAGGTGTTTGGACTTCAAATTCCACGGGGAGCACTGCCTCGCACCCATGGGAGAGCTTGAAGGGGCTCTCTCCAGTAGCCGTGTTGGGGGTGGTTCTTAGGGCCCAAAGAACCGCGGGAAGCTGCTCCACCCAGCTCCCCTTCAAATTTTCCACTTTCTTCTTGAGGAGGTTGATAATGATCTTATTTGCGGCCTTCACCTGCCCGTTGCTCCTGGGGTGATGGACTGAGGCGAACCTGAGGTCAATTCCAAGCTGCTCGCAGAAGCTGGTGAATTCGGCGGTGGCGAACTGGGGCCCGTTGTCCGTGACGATGGCCTGGGGCAGCCCATGGCGGCAGATGATCTCCCCCCAGACAAAGTTTCTGATAACCTGGGAAGTCACCTTGGCCAGCGCCTTCACCCCCAACCATTTGGAGAAGTAGTCGATCATTACCAGGAGGAACGTCCTCTGCCCGCTGTCCTGGGTGAATGGCCCAACCAAATCCATTACCCAAATGACGAAGGGCTAGGGGGCCGTGATACTTTTGAGTCGCTGGGCCGGCTGTAGCTGGAGGGGGGCAAACAGCTGGAACTTATGACATCTCCTTGTGAACTCCGTGGCGTCTTGGCCTAGGGTGGGCCAGAAATACCCTTGCATGAATATTCTTCCTTTGAGGGTCCGACTCCCAAAGTGGCTCCCACACTCTCCGGAGTGGACTTCCTCCAAGATCCTTTGTACCTCCTCCTCGGCCACGCAACGGGCCAACATCCCCGGGAGTGTCTTTCTGTACAGCTGCTCGTCCTGGAGGAGGTAATATGCTGACTTGTGCCATAGATTCTTCTTATCTGCCCCCTCTGGATACTCTCCCTTGGAGAGGAAAGTCGCAACTGGGTCCATCCACGAAGTTTGTTGATCAATTTCCATGAGCTCCCCCTCTTCGATGGAGGGGCGGAACAGGTCGGTGATGGTACCCCCCACCTGGGGACCATGCTTTGCTAGTTGGTCGACTTTTTCATTTTCTTCCCTGGGCACGTGTCGGATGGAGAAGGTTTGGAAAGTGCCTACGATCCCCTTCACTTTGGCTAAGTATAATCGCATGGTGGGATCCCTTGCCTCGAACTCCCCGTTGACTTGAGAGGCTACCACCATGTAGTCGGTAAGGACCTCCACGTCCAATACCACCAGCTCCGTGGCCAGCCGCAGCCCTGCTATCACGGCCTCATACTCGGCTTGATTGTTGGTGATGAGAAAGTGCACCACCACCGTCTGCTCAATTCTAGTTCCTTGAGGACTCTCTAAGATCAGCCCCACTCCTAGGGAATGCGTCCCCGAGGCGCCGTCTACCTTCACCTTCCAAGGAGCCGGACGGTTGAGCTCTTCCTCTGCCACTTCAATAACATAGTCAGCCAAGAAGTCGGCCATTGCTTGAGCTTTGATCGAGAGTCGCGGAACGAATGAGACGTCGAACTCACTCAACTCCACCGACCACTTGGCCAGCTTGCTCGAATGCTCCACCCCCTCAAAGATGTTGCGGAGGGGATGGTCAGTCACCACTCGGATTGAGTGTGCCTGGAAATAAGGTCGCAACCTCCGGGCTGAGACGATCCGGGCGAAAGCCAGCTTCTCCAAAATCGGGTACCGGAGCTCGGCCTTCCTCAGGACCCGACTCACGTAATAAATGGGGAGCTGCTTCTTTCCCTCTTCACGAACTAGGACGGAACTCAAGGCCTCTGCCCCGACCCCGATATATAGAAACAGGTCTTCCCCCTCCTTCGGCCCGTGGAGTAGCGGAGCCTCAGTCAACTGCATCTTGAGGGCCTAGAACGCCTCCTCGCACTCCTTGGTCCATTCGAACTTCTGGCCACCCCTCAATGTTTTGAAGAAGGGGGAGCATTACTCCCGTACCCGAGAGAGGAACCTGCTCAACCCTGTCAGCTTCCCCGTTAGTCGCTGGACCTCCTTAGCGTTCCGCGGAGACCCCAGCTCCAAGATAGCCCTGACCTTATCAGGATTCGGCTCGACCCCCGCGGGGGTGAGGAGGTGCCCCAAGAACTTTACCCTACTGGCCCCAAAGACACATTTTAGGGGATTCAACCGCATCTTGTATTTGTGCAGGTTGGCAAAGGTCTCCTCCATGTCCCGGAGGTGGGAGTCCACATCCTGACTTTTGATCATGAGGTCATCTACATACACCTCCAAATTCCACCCCTTCTACTCCTTGAAGACCTTATCCATCATTTTCTGGTAGGTTGCCCCAGCATTCTTCAGCCCGAAGGGCATCATCTTGTAATAGTAGCATCCATCCCCTGTGATGAACGAGACATCCTTGATGTCCAGGGGGTGCATCCTTATTTGATGATAACCTGAAAAAGCATCTAAAAAACTCATTACAGAAAAACCAACGGCTGAGTCAACCAGCGCGTCGATTCGAGGCAAAGGATAACAGTCCTTAGGACAAGCTTTATTAAGTAAAGAAAAATCGATACACATCCTCCATCGGACGTCCCCTTTCTTGACCATGACCAAGTTGGAGATCCAGCCGGGATATTGGATCTCAGAAACGAAGCCGTCCTTGAGGAGTTTCGCCACCTCCTCCCTGATGGGCTCCGCCAGCTTGTCCGCAGTGGACCTCTTCTTCTGCTGAACGGGGCGTGTTCCCGGGTCCAGGTTGAGGAGGTGGCAGGTCACATCCGCGTCAAACCCCGGCATCTCCGCGGCGTTACAAGCGAAGATGTCCACATTCTTCTGGATGCACTCCAGCATCCTGCCTTGGTCCTCCAGGGTCAGCCCCCCGCTGATGCGGATCTTCTCCATCCTGCCTCCCCGGGTGAGCACTTCCAACTCCACCACTTCCTATGCAGCCTCCAGCCTGGACTGCTCCCCCCATCCTTCAGCATCCCATTCCTCCGGAATGGGGACCTCTACCTCCATCTCTTCCCCCACGGCCATCACTTCGGCCACCTCCTCCAGGTCTCTTCCTGCCGCCTCAGCCCATCTCTCCATCTCCAGCTCCTCCCTTATTTCTCCTTGCTCAGCTTCCTCCATCCTCTGCCCCATCTCCTCGGCTCCCTCCTGCCAGGATATGGTGTTCACCGCAGTGACATAGCACTCCCACGCCACCTTCGGGTCCCCCCTGACCCGGACCTGAATCCCCTCAGCATTGAACTTCAAGCACTGATGGAAAGATGAGGGGACGCAGCGGAAGGCGCTGATAAGGGGCCTCCCGAAGATGGCGCTGTAGCTGCTGGCGGCGTCCACAATGACGAACTTGCAGTTCCTGGACTGCCCCCCCAAGGTAATATGGAGGCCTACTCCTCCCTCCACTTCCTTCCTCTCTCCTGAAAACCCGAACAAGGCTCCATCCGAGGCCAGCACCCTCTTTGTCTCCACCTTCATCGCGTCAAACGCCTTTTTGAAGATGACATTGATGGAGCTCCGTTGTCAACGAGGATCCGAGAGACTGTGAAATTCTCGATGGCTGCCTTGATGACCAGCGCATCACACAACGGATCCTCGTGATCTGGCATGTCGCTTCTGGAGAAGGTGATCCTCTCCTCTGGGGGTGGTGTCTGGGAAGTGGAGGCAACGCTCCGGCGGTACATGGTGTGGAGGCTCGCCTTGCGGGAAGCCTCGACCCCCCCCCCCCCCCCCCCCCCCCCCCCGTGGATCACTCTGATCCCTCCTAGGGTCCAACATCCACCCTGGCTTCGCAACGATCCTCCTCCATCCGAGGCAAGACCTCCTCAATCCTCACTTCTTGTCGCCCCTTCTATTGCTGCTTCACCCTATTCCCTCTCATCTCGAGAAATTTCGGGCACGTGGCTGTTGCGTGCCCCTCTTCCTGATGGAAGTCGCAATAGGGCAACTCCACCCTCACTTCTCTCCTCCTCCTCCTCATTATTCCCCTCCTCGCCCCCAAGGTTATGGCCATTACCTCCTCTTGATTGGGAAGTCGGGGCCTTTGGGCCTGCCTCCAGCCTGGAGGGTGGAACTAATCTTGCCTCCCCTGGTAGTGATCCCTTCCGTAGTATCCTATCTATGGCCCTTGCCCTTGCCACTCGGGTCTCCAATCTAGTCGACGGTCGGGCTCCTGATGCCCCCACCTCGGCTGCTGCTGTCACTGGAGCTGCCTTTGCTCCCTCTGCCGAGGCTCTCCTCTTCTCTCCTCCTGTCCTCTCCCTCCTCTCGACTCTTTCTCTTCCTCCGTGGCCCACTTGGCCAGCTTCCTTGCAAACTCTGGGTTTGACGCCTCCCCGTCAACTTCTCTTGCCGCCGTCTCCATCAGCTCCTCATAGGATAGGGGGGAACTCTCTTCAGCTTCCATTCGGAAGAACCCCTACTGCAGGCCCAGGGTAAAGGCCATCATCAGACTATGTCCAGGCATCTCCTGAACCTGAGTAACCTCCTCCTAGAACCGGTCCACGTAGCTCCCCAATGTCTCGTTCACCCCCTGCTTGATGTGGAACAGGGACTCGGACTCCTTCTTCCTCTTTTTCGAGGTAGTGAACCTCAACATGAATCCCCGGCGCAAGTCCTCAAAGCAGTAGATGGAGCTGGCCGGTAGCTGATGGAAGCACTCCCTTGCCTTCTCCCTGAGGGTGATAGCGAAGAGTTGGCACTTGAATCCGTCCGACATCTGACGGATGGAGACTACGTCTTCGAACCATTGAACATGCTGGACCGGGTCTCCCTTCCCGATGTAGTAGGACATCTCGGGTTCCCTGAACCTATCTGGAACTGGAGCTGAGGAGACAAGCTCGCTGAAAGGACTACCTCCCCCCACTGGGCGAGCCGGCGAGTCTTGCGAGCCCAGCTCGCCGAACCGGCCTCGGCCTGCCAAGCCGGGGAAGAGCTCGCGCCCGGGGAGCTCGCACCCCCTGCCTTCCTCGGCCACCTCCTTCACAGCTCGCCTGCCGGGAGCGTCCTCGCCCAAAGAGGGGGCGGCCGCGATCTGGACTGCCGGAGTCGAGCACTCGGCCCGCGTGCCGAGTGCGAACTTGATGAGGCTCAGCACCTCGTTCCTGAAATCTTCCAACATCCCCACCGTGGCGAGAGGCGGTGGGGGGGGGGGGGGGGGCGAGTTCGGCCTGTCAGATCCTTGTCATCCTATCATCGAACTCGCTGAAGCTTTTCTGCACTGACCACTCTCCACGCTCACCGCACCAAAATGTTGAAACCGGAAATTCGGTCTCCTGTAGAGTTCGACCCTTGGGGAAGGGGTGGTCTCGCGCCTACTTCACTCCTGCAAGAAAAACAACAAAGAAGACAAGGAGAAACCGACCCAAGGGCTCGACGGGGAGGTCCCACCACAATCCCGGAAGATCTCAGAGCGCTTCCCCTCCTTAGCCAGAAGCCGAGCTAAGGTGCCCTCAGAAAGCACTTGAGAACTGGAGCAGGGAGGCACATGAAGCATGCTTTATGGGGTACCCCTTGGATCCTATTTATAGTTTTCAGAATCTGGACTGCCAATAACCAAAAGAACTGACCTGAAATTACCAGAAAACTCTTGGTTGGGTCTGCCAACAGCCAAACTCCGCTATTTTGAAGGGCTATGGGCAGACCAGCGGGGGCAAAATAGTAAAAAGTACCTCATTCATCCAGGCGAGCTGGGGAGCTTTGACCACCTCGGCAGGTCCTGCTCGCCTACTGTTGCCGAGTTCCACTGCGAGGGTGCGAGCTGGGACTAGCTCGGCGGATGCCGAGATCGGGGTCGGCGAATACCGATCTCCGGTCGACGATCGCCGATCTCTGGTCGACGAATGCCGAGCTCGGGATCGGCTCCCCTACTGTCGAGCTCGCCTACTGCCTCCAGCCCGATCTGTTAGGTTCCTGACAGCCTTGCTCGCCGAACACGGGGTTGTACAATGGCGCTTGTCAAAATATTTGTCCCGGCGACGCATATCTTTGAATGGGGGGGGGCACCATCATCTGTAAGCTTGTCGTTACCATTGTCAAGTTGAGGGACTTCATCTCCATCAATCCTCCCCCGCTCGAAAGTACTCATCACCGATGAGTTTCCTTGAATGTACTGTCCTAGAAGTTCATCATCCAAAAGAGTCACCTCCGCTTCCGGGAGCCATGAATCATCAGAAGCTGGACGGTCACGCCAACGAATCAAGTAGCGGCGAATGTTACCACTTGGAGAGGAGAGCACTTCATCTCGAAGAATCCTGTCAGGCAAAAAGGTGGTCCTGGGAAACCTTGGAAAAGCGTTAATCAAAGAAGGAGAAAAATTTTTTGCATCAACATCCAACATACCTCAAGTGGGGACCGGTGTAGAGAGCGATCCAGGAACAAGCTCACCCCCAAACCCATTAGAAATATCAGTGGACCCAAACGAACAGGCAGACAATTCAAGTGGTGGAGAAACATATGACGTTAAATCCAAAACATTGAAAATAGGGGAAATTCCCCAATCAGCGGGTAACTCTAATAAAAATGCGTTTTCTCCCAACTTCTTTAAGATTCGAAAGGTACCAGCTCGCCGATTTGCTAACTTTTTTATGGTGCCCGAAGGCAACCGTTCAGGGATGAGATGCACCATAACTAAATCGCCAATTTTTAAGGGAGACACCCTCTTATGTACGTTAGCATTAGATTGATAAGTCGCATATTGTGTGGCTAGCGTGTCTCTAATGTGCTTATGCAAATGGTGGACATGAGAGGCAAACTCTTGTGCAAATTGACTTGACTTGTAGGATGGGGGTAACGGAATCAAGTCAAGTGGCACTGGCGCTTTATATCCGTGCACGATTTCATTTGCTGAAAGACCCGTGGACCTATTTTTCGAATTGTTATAAGCGAGCTGAGCATGGGGAAGGATTAGGTCGCACGTACCCTTGTGGTCACCCACAAGATAACGAAGCAAACTACCCAAACTTCGATTTACCACTTCCGTTTGTCCATCCGTCTGGGGATGGTAGGCTGAAGAAAATAAGAGTTTGGTGCCCATGATTTTCCAAAGAGTCTTCCAAAAGTAGCTAGAAACTTTTACGTCCCTATCAGTCACTATTGTCTTAGGAACGCCCCGATGACCAACTACTTCTTTAAAAAATAATTTTGCAACATGTGACGCATCGTTGGTTTTATTACACGTAATAAAATAGGCCATTTTGGAAAACCGATCTAAAACTACTAGAATAGAATCATGACGCCTAAACGTGACGGGCAGGCCTAGAATAAAATCCATACTAATGTCTTCCCAGGGAATGGAAGGAATCGGAAGAGGGGTATAAAGTCCCGCGTTAGTTTTATTACCCTTAGCCTGTTGACACGCTCGACAACTACTCACAATTTTATGCACCGTTGACTTAAGACCGGGCCAATAAAACTTGTCTTCTACTAGAGCGATGGTCTTATCGCGACCAAAATGGCCACCCAACCCGCCGCTATGCAATTCCCAAACGATGAAGTGGCGTAGGGAGGAACGTGGAATACATAACTTCGCATGATTAAATAAATAGCCGTCTCGAATATAATAGAACGAAATGGTCGTGGGTGTGTCGTTTTGAGAGGATAAATAGATTTCCTTGAAATCCGGGCAATGGACATACTCATCCTTAATTCTATCAAACCCATTCACCTTAACTTCTAGCGTTGACAGTAATAAGGATACATGACTAAGAGCGTCGGCTACGCGGTTGAAAGTCCCCTTATGGTGTTTGATAATGAACGTGTACTCCTGAAGATAGGAGACCCATTTGGCATGACTTGGACTAACCTTAGTCAGTGAGTTAATGAATCTCAAAGCCTCATGATCGGACAAAATGACAATTCCTTAGGAAGTAGATAATGTCGCCAATGTTGGAGGCATCGAATGCCCGCATAAAATTCTCTATCATAATTTGAATAATTCAATTTCGGCCCCGCGAGTTTCTCACTAAAGTATCCAATGGGGTGACCTTCTTGACTCAACACACCACAAATACCAACTCCAGACGCATCACAAGATAACTCAAAAACCTTATTAAAATCCGGTAATCGCAAAAGTGGAGCTTCCGACATACGTGATTTAATTATTTGAAAAGCTTTTGCGGCTGATTTCGTCCAAGTGAATTCACCCTTTTTCATGCACTCCGTAATGGGGGCCATAATACTACTAAAATCTCTAATAAAACGGCGATAAAAAGTGGCTAGGCCGTGAAAACTCCGAACATCTCGAATATTGGCGGGCTCCGGCCAATCCTTAATGGCTTGAACATTCTTGGGATCTACATGTATACCTTCCGAACAAACAATATACCCAAGGAATTCTACAGACGGTACAAGAAAAGTACACTTTTTAATATTAACGAATAATTTCTCTTACCTCAACGTGGTAAGGATAATCTTCAAATGTGACCCGTGATCGTTCGTAGAGGTGCTAAAAACAAGAATATCATCAAAGTATACTACTATGAATTTTCCCATGTATGGTTGAAAGACATGAGTCATCATCCTAGAAAATGTACTCGGGGCATTGGAAAGCCCAAATGACATTACTAACCACTCGTAGAGCCCTTCCTTAGATTTAAAAGCGGTCTTCCACTCGTCACCCTCCCTAATTCGGATCTGATGGTAGCCACTCCTAAGATCCAGTTTTGAAAAAATCGTGGCTCCCGCTAACATGTCCAATAAATCGTCCAAGCGAGGGATGAGAAACCTATATTTAACAGTAATTTTATTTATGGCTCTACTATCCACGCACATCCTCCAAGAGCCGTCTTTCTTGGGAGTAAGTAAAGCGGGAACGACACACGGACTCTTGCTATGTCGGTTGAACTCCTTTTGTAATAAGTCGGAAATTTGGGTTTGCAACTCTAAGTGTGCAGAAGGGTTTAACCGATAATGTGGTAGATTAGGCAACGAGGAGCCCGTAACAAAATCTATGGCATGTTGTATGTGCCGCATGGGGGGTAAATCGGACGGTAGCTCGTCAGGATACACATCCTTAAACTCTTCTAGGAGTTTCCTCAACGACGGAGGTAAACTATCGAATGAAACGGCATCTTCCTTAACTTGCAAACAAACTAAAGCATACACGATACCATCTATAAATGTATTACGCTCGAATTCTTTCTTACATAGTAAACTTAACGCCTTCTTTTCTACCAGGACAATCGTGTCCTTAGGGGGGAAAGATGGATCCTTAGGCGGAGTGGGCTTTAAAGTTATAGTCTTACCGTTAAATTTAAACTCATATGTGTTAGCTCGCCCAAAGTGGGTAACGTCATGATGACATAACCCAGGGCATCCTAACAACACGTGGCAGGCATCCATAGGGATGACGTCACACCAAATCTTTTCGAAATAAGCCTTGATGGTAAGTGGTACCAAGCAACGCTTCGAGACCGGAAGGGATGTCTTATTTACCCAAGCAACCTTATAAGGATGAGGGTGTGGCTCGACGATTAATAACATCCGTGATACCGCATTTTCGTACACTACGTTCATACAACTACCACTATCGATTATCAGCTTACACCATTTCTCTCCATTCTTAAAGTTTACTGAAATTATATTTGTCCTATTAAAATAATCTACCATACGAGGAGTGGCTAGGATACACCTCATCACCATCATATTGGTGTCGTCGTCTAAATCACTAGGCGTTCCTTCCGACTCAGAATCTTCCCCGGCTTCATACACAAGCTCAGCGGACCCCGATGCAGTATCTAAAAGTGCTAAGGGTTTGGGCTTGGTTGGGCACTCGCTAGCGTAATGACCCGGAACACCACATGCGTAACAAGTAGCGTTTGCTTTACTAATCTTTCCTACGGCACCCTCTCACCCGTGGGGTTCCTAATGTTCCTAGCGGTGATGACAACAGAGTTCGAGTTGACAGACCGATACTTGCCCTTATCCGTAGGTGTGAATGGAGGGGGTGGTCCTAAGATGGACTTGCCCTTATCCTTCTGAAAGGATCGACCTTTGGACTTGAAAACATTGTGCTTTTCAATATCCAATGCGGTGTTAAAAGTGGTGCTCAAATCAATGTGACTGTAATGCAGAAGTTTACCCTGAATGTCAGGGTTGAGCCCCTTACGAAATCTAGATAGAGTAATCTCCGGTATCTCCTTAACGTCGCACCTAACCATCATATCCTTGAGAAGACTCATGTATTCAGAGACCGATCTATTTCCTTGCTTGAGGGTCGCTAATTCGTCAAACATCTGTGTCCGGTGATACGCGGGGACATACTGATCAGTCAACATGGCTTTTATGACGGTCCAACCAACTGGTGGTAAGCCACCATTCACCGCGCCTAAACATCGCTCCTCATTCAACCAGAATATCTTAGCCCTACCCAAAAGCTTCATTCTTGCAACTCTCACCTTATTCTCGTCAGTCAGGCTATGCCACTCGAAATAACACTCCATCTTCATAACCCAGTCGAGAAAGACTTGGGGTTCTCCCAGTCCATCGTACGATGGGGGTTTGACTCGCACCGCCCTAGTAAGATCAAACTCAAAGGGTTCCCGATTATTGTGAAAAGGTGCACGAGGAACATAATCATTGTGATGATTATTGTTCCGTTCGTCACATGGAGGGACGGTTTGATTACGTATAGCGGCGATGTTTAAATTCACCGGGTGAAACATCGCCCTCATCTCTGTCATCTACACATTGAACTCCTGACAGAGATCGTCGATCGCTGTGGGACTATGTCACACATCCTGCTCGTCTGACATTTGGGAGGTAGACGAGGTATACTCCGTGCCTAATCTAGTGCGCATGCAAACATAAGAGTTTACTAGAAATTTATAACAGTAGAGATTGATCTCGCCTAATAACTAGGGTGAAATATCGTCTCTTTTTTTTGTCTTGCTGGAAATAAATAAGAAAGCAAAAAAAAATATTTGTTTTTTTTTCTAGAAATTTTTTTTTTTGGTTTTTTTATAAACGAACTAGAAACGTACGTGCCGACGTGCAAATAAAAGGGGAAGATTGCCAATTAAGAAATTGACGTGAACCTCGCTTTGATACCAAATTGATGTAGCGTTGTATGCGCGACACGAATAATAGCGAAATTATGGTCCCCTCTCGTCGTTCCAACTAATTTGCGATTCACACAGAAAATTATTCCAGCCCACACGTTTGCAAAGTTTAGCGATCCAAGGCTAACACACGGGTAGCCAATCCGTTAGAGACCGAACAACGGCTATAGGCCGAGATTCGATCAAGCTAAAGGGGCGACTATTGCTCCCGAACGAGCGGAGTTGTACCAAAACAGATCTACCAAAAAAAAATACGATTCGCAAGAAATGGTAGATCTCTCCCAACAAAAAGAAACGAGGCCCGCCGAGCCTTCTCGAATTTAAACAAATTAAGATAAATGCAAGATTCGTTCAAGTAACCCACGAAGATTCCAATGCTATCAAAATTGCACGCCTACGCTTTCCACCACAGAAATTATCTAGAGGGAAAAATAATTCTCAAGGTTGTAGAAATTTCGTTACACAGCTCGGAGTTAGATCAAGGTGTAGATCTATGCCAAAATTTGATCGCCCTTCAACGGTTCCACCGGAGTCACGGCGGATGGAGAGAAAACTCGTCGCCTTCCTTTCGTCACGTCGGAGCACGTCCACGAGATCAACGTCTCCTTGCACTCGGCCGGCCGAGAGAACGGGAGAGAGAAAAGGTGGTGAACCCTTTGTCCCTCACGGTGGCCGCACCTTGGAGGATCCTCCTGCGGGAAGGGGGTGGCTTCACGGTGGGAAGACAAGGTAGGCCGGCGGTCAAATGGGGGAAGTAGTGGAGGAGGGCGGTGGATCCTTGGTTGGCCGAAACCTGGAAGAGGGAGAATGCCAAATTCGGCTATGAGAGGAGAAGGAAAGAGAGGGAGGAGGAGGTTTCCAAATCAAAAGGAAATTTTAAATTTCAAATACTCTCATCAATCTTCAATATCCATTCCGATAACATCTTGCCTATTTATAGGCTTACAATAACCAATGGCTATAAGCAGCCCAAAACATGAAATTAAATAAAGTCCCATTAAGCAAAATTAATTAAAGAAAGAAAACATAACAAAATAATTAATTAATACTTATAATAGAGTAATTATATGTATTAATTAATTACTAGGGTGCCGCGGGCGGAGATTTTAGCGGCGATGGTGCTTGTCAAAATATTTGTCACGGCGACGCGCGTCTTTGATTGGGGGGGCACCATCATCCGTAAGCGTGTCAGTACAATCATCAAGTTGAGGGCCGTCATCTCCATCAGAACAACTTCCTGAAAATGAAGAACTCATGAGTATACTAACTAAGAGATTCTACAAGATGGCCAGGAAAGACATCAGGATAAGGTTTTCCAATAACAAGGATAAACCAAGGTATGAAAAAACACCAACTAAAGAAATTGTTTGTTATGGTTGCAGGAAATCATGACACATTCTTCCAGAGTGTCCTGAAAATCAAAAGAAAGAAAAGAAGAAGGAGAAAGACTACAAGAAGCACTCCAACAAACCCTATTCTGGTAAACACAAACATAAGAAGAGAGGTTTTATAGAAAAAATGGAGTGAATTAGATACTGAATCTTCATCCAGCTTAAGTGAAGTTGAAGAAGAAGCAAAGGCTAAAGAAGTCTGTCTGATGGCAATTAATGCATCATGTAGAAATTCTGATGCTGAATCTGAGTCTGAAGAAGACCAGGTATTATCTACCATTGATTTTACTTCAGAATAATTAAAAAGGAGTTTAAATGACTTTGTAAAGATTTAATACAATCTGAGAAGGAAATAAAACTTCTCAGAGAAAAATTAATTGAATTAAACAGACTATCTTCAGAAAACATTAAACTTGAAGAAGATTTGAAAATTCTTAAGGAACAAGTAGTTTTTCTAGAAAGCAAATTATCTGAAGCTAAGAAGTTTGAAGAATCTCTTAATAGGAGAAGTATCAAACAGATGAACATCACAAGTACAGTCAATGCCAGACTAAATGATAAACATAGCTTGGGAGCTTCATCCAGTCAACCTCACCTTATTCAGAAAAATATTTTACCTACACCAGTAAAATTTATATTTGCTAAAAGAAAAGAAAAATTAGAAGATATAGATAAAGTTACTGAAGTTTTACAACAGAATAAATCAAAACAAAATAAAAATTTTCATAAAAATTATGTTCAACAAAATTCGTCGAACAGAGATGGACGAAATCAATATTATTCGTCGAACAGTGATCGACGAACTCTGAACACAAGATTTGGGTATAACTATTCAACGAATGGTGTTCAATGAAATCAATATTATTCGTCGAATCGAGGTTGATGAACGATGAACACAGAAAATGTATATTACTATTCTGTAAATGAAGCTCGAAAACTCACTATAATTTGACGAACGAAGCTCGACAAAATTGAAAAGTCATTATTTATAGTTATTTATATATAGATTTTATTTAATAAATAATAATATTTTATTTAGTTTATTTAATATTGTTATTAAAATGCTTTGTTTTCTTATTTCAGGTCAATATGGTCTGCTAATAGTAATTTGGATCTGACAGAATTGATCAGTATAAAATCTGGAGAAAAGTCGAATTTTTCGCTAGTAGACGCCCCTATCACGGGCATGACAGGGGGCGTGACCATAGTCACAGTCCGCGACCTCTAGGTGTTGTTCCGCCACCATTCCACGCCAATTAAAGTTACACGCCCCAATATCACGGGCGTGACATTGGTCGTGACCATCCTACATGGGGCGTGCCGCCAGCAGGAGCTCTAGTTTAACAACGCACACCGGTTATGGGTTACACACCCTGGACATGGGCGTGGCCTACTGGTCAAGGGTGTGGCCATCAGTGTGACTGCCTGACGTTACTCAGTCATCAATCAACATTTTCGTTGCAGAGCGTTCAAGCTTACACGCCCTAGGTCACGGGCATGACCTAGGGGCGTAGCCCTTCAAAAACTAGCATAGTTATTTCCCACCATTTTGAGTTCCCACCGTTTCCTGGAACAGACTTGACACACCCTAGGTCACGGGCGGGACCGAGGGGCATGACCCGCAAAACGATGACTTTTGGCGGTTTTCTCCAACGTTCTCGGTCTTTCAAGATAGCGGTTTTTGAGCCTTACACGCCCTAGGTCACGGGTATGAAAGAGGCGTGTGACCTTCCAGAAAAATGCCTATAAATTCCAGATAAAGCTAGGATCTAGAGAGGCATCTAGGGAGCCATCTAGGAGTAGTTCTTGGTCAGCTTTAGTAGTTTATTTTCTTATCTTTGCATTACTTTCTTGTACTTTTTAAGTCATAGATTAGTTTTTGTTTTGCTTTATTTCAATTCAAGCACTTTTTCTATCATGTTCTTCTCCTTCTTTTATTGTAGTTACTTCCTCATGTTAAGTAGCTAAAACTTTATTTAGCACTTGATCATGATGAACTTTCGAATGAAATAAACTTTCTTTATTTTTCTCATAATTATGAAGCTCTCTAATTTTGCTCGCTATCGATTTATCTTTGATTTTTTTGTGTCGAATTCATATTTCGCGGATATGTTCTTTGATCCTAGATCCATATCATAAATGACCGAGAGGTTGCAGATACGAGTAGATCGCTCAAAGATAAAAGGAGTTGCATGCACTCCTCGAGAGAGGACGACATAAATCTGCCGGATTGGAGTCAAATCCAATAGTGGGGTTCACCGCTTAAAGCAAGCTTAGGGGTTTCGAGTGGCCGAGGGGTCTTAATTGATTAACCTAAGGTTAGTAAAAAGCATGAGCTCGAGAGAGACTCTTTTTTATTCTTGGAACCTCCTCGGTCGAAGTATGTGATTCAGAGCTTGTGTTTTTATCATTTCAAGAAAGTCTATTTTAATCCAAAGAGATTCTAGATCAAGTGTTAATTTGCATTCCATAGAAATTTCTCTTTTAGTTTAATTATTCTCTTTGATTATTATTAGATAAAATAATATTAATTTGCATGAGTAGAAGTACTCAATAGGCCCCGAGTCTAATACGACAATTTCTTATACTATATTTCGATTGGTAAACTTGCCTATTTGGGATTTTAGTTTGGATTTATTTTTAAAACTTTATAAAATTCAGACCCATCAGAAATCAATATAATTCATCGAACTCAAATCTTTTAAACAGAAATTTAAATTTCTTTCAAACGAATAATCAGACACAAAGGTTATAAATCCTTTTACTGAGTGGATCATTCCTTTTAGTAGATATTATCCACTTGGATATAGTGGTCAATCTGAATTTTCATAAATTTCTAATGATTATGTCAGAAAATAGGACCCAAGGTAATCTGGGTCAAAAACACCTAACTTATATTTAAATGCAGGAAAAGAACAATCCTAACACAAAGGAACAGTGGTACTTGGATAGTCGGTGCTCAAAATATATGACAGGTAGAAAAACAAATCTAAAAGGCTTCAAAGTAAAGCTTGGACCAAAATTCATATTTGGGGACTCCAACTATGGCCAGACAGAGGGCTATGACAAAGTGAAACTTGGAGGAGTTACTATCAGAAAGGTAGCTTATGTGAGTGGTCTTAAGCATAACTTAATCTCCATTAGTCAACTATGTGATGAAGGTTATCAGGTATCTTTTAACAAATCTTGATGTTCTATTCCATCTAATGATAACAAAGTTATTTTAACTAGGGTTAGACAAGATAATATATACTTAGTTAATTTTAATTCTGCTAAATCTGAAATTTGCTTGTTTAATCAAATAAGTAAAACAAATTAACTATGACATAAAATATTAGGACATATAAACCTTAGAACTATTGCTAAATTATCTGATGATAACCTTGTCAGAGGACTACCTTCTGGTTCCTACAAGATGGATGCACTTTGCAGGGCTTGTCAATTAGGAAAGCAAACTAAAAGTAGTTTTAAATCCATATCTAAGAGTGATTCACCTAGAATTTTGTATTTGCTACATATGGACCTTTTTGGACCTATTGTAATACAAAGTTTGGGAGGAAAGTCATACACTTTAGTTATTGTTGATGATTTCTCTAGATTCACTTGGGTGTTCTTTATTAGAAACAAGTCAGATACTTTCAAAGTTCTTACAGACTTTCTAAGGAACATCAAGATTGAGTACTCTACTCAGATTGTATTGATCAAAAGTGATAATGGCACTAAGTTTGAATATCTTCTTATAAGAGAATTCTGTGGGAAAGAAGGTATCATGCAGTGTTTCTCTACATCTAGAACTCCTCAACAAAATGGGTTGCTGAAAAGAAAAATAGAACTCTAATTGAATCTGCTGGAATATTAATTGCAAATGCTCACTTACCCCTATCCTTTTGGGCAGAGGCTGTAAGCACAACAAACTATGTTCTTAGTAGAAGTCTGATTCATGAACTGAAGCGTAAGACACCTTATGAATTACTTAAAAATAAGAAACCTAAAGTAAATTATTACAAAGTTTTTGGGTGTAGATGTTATATTCATAATAATGATAAGAAACAGTTAAGAAAATTTGAAACCAAAGCTGCAGATGGAATATTTCTTGGATATTCTCAAGTCAGCAAGGCTTATAGGGTCTTTAATAAATATACCCTTAAGATAGAAGAGTCTATACATGTTTCTTTTGATGTAACTAACATGTTTTATAAGGAGAAGAACACTTCTAACATAGTCTCTTCTCAGGTACCAATTTTGTATGAGATGTTAAATGAATTTAACCTTAAAAAAGAGGATACATTGCATCCTTCTCAATAAAATGTTGAAAACAGTGATGAAGATGATTCTGAATCTTATGTTGAAAAGGTTACAACTAATGAAATTCCACAAGAGGAATTGACAACACAAAGAATTTAAAAACCAACTCCACCTACTGATTTTGTCATGCTTAGAGATCATCCTAGATCTCAAGTGATTGGAGACATATCAGCTATTCTGCAAACAAGACATCAACTCAATCAAGATTAGATGAATACATGCTTTCTTTCTCAGATTGAACATCAATCCACAAAAGATACAGAACAAGGTCCTCATTGGATCATTGTAATGCAAGAGGAACTCAATCAGTTTGAGAGATGTAGAGTTTGGGACTTAGTTCCAAGACCCAAACACTATCCAATCATTGGAACGAAATGGGTCTTCAGAAATAATTTGGATGCTCAAGGAGTTATAGTAAGAAATAAAGCTAGATTTGTAGGTCAAGGATACTCACAGGAGAAAAGAATAGACTATGATCAGACTTTTACTCCTGTTGTAAGATTAGAAGCTATCAGAATATTTCTTATATTTGCAGCTTTCAAGAAATTAAAGGTATATCAGATGGATGTGAAGAGTACATTTCTAAATGGAGAACTCAAAGAGAAAGTTTATGTAGAACAACCTCCTAGTTTTATCTCTTCAACTCATTTTACTCATGTCTTTAAACTTAATAAAGCTCTTTGTGACTTTAAACATGCTCCAAGAGCTTGGTATGAGACCCTTGCTAGTTTTCTTTTAGAAAAACATTTAGTAGAGGCATGGTAAATAAAACTTTATTTTTTAGATATCATAAGTCTAAAATTTAACTAGTACAAATATATGTTGATGATATAATTTTTGGTTCTACTGATCCCAAAGTATGCAAAAGATTCTCTGACCTAATGCATTAAAAGTTTGAAATAAGTAGCATGTGTGAATTATCATACTTACTTGGTTTACAAGTGAAGCAAACAACATTTTCATATCTCAATCTAAATATGCTAAAGAGCTAATTAAAAGATTTGGGATGTTAGATGCCTCTTCTATGAAAACACCTATGCCTACTAATGTTGTTGTTGATAATGATGAACAGGGCAAACCTATTGATCAGAAAACATATAGGACTATTATTGGGTTTTTATTATATTTAACAGCAAGTAGACCTAATATTATGTTTGCAACCTGTATTTGTGCTAGGTTCCAAGTTAATCCTAAAGAATCTCACCTAACCTTAGTAAAATGAATTTTAAGATATATAAAAGGTTGTCCTAATCTAGGACTCAGGTATCCTATTGAGTCAGGATTTGAATTAACTGGATCCACATATGCTGACTATGCTAGATGTAGAGTTGACAGAAAAAGCACATCAGTAACTTGTCAGTTTCTTGGTGATAGACATGTGTCATGGTTTTGCAAGAAGCAAACATCTGTGTCTACTTCAACAGCTGAGGCTGAATATATTATAGCAGGAAGTTATTGTTCATAGATTTTGGGGATTCAAAATCAACTTCGAGATTATGGTTATAACTTAAATAATTTCACTATATTTTGTGATAATACAAGTGTAATTTCTATTGTACAGAATCCAGTCCTTCATAGTAGGACTAATCATACAGAAATTAGGCATCATTTTATCACAGACAATGTAGATAAAGACAAAATTAACCTAGTGTTTATTTCTTCTGATTTATAAAGAGCTGACATTTTCACCAAACCTTTAGATGAAAAGTGATGAGTCCACTTTATATACCTATTTTCGGACTCATCTGGGCTAGTTTTCACGCGGTTGCACTTCACTTTTTGTTCTTTATCGTTCATATTTCATCTAATCTTTATTTCCATAGGAAGTGCACATTTATGCACGTGGTTGTGTATTTTGTTATTTTTATAGTTTGTACTCCCTTTTGTGATTGTCTGGAATGTCTGCACAGATTAGTGATTTTTTTTCCTATCGGTACAGGGGTCGTGTGCGTGTTCCGGGATGGTTGTGAAACAGGAATACCGCGCACGATCATGGGATATAATGCGCACGACCACTGGTCGTGCGCCCCTGATCGTGTGCACTACTCTACGTTTTCCAGAATCAGCCTGGGGTAAGCGCACGACCACCGGACATAATGCGCACGACCACCGGTGGTGCTCCACTGATCGTGTGCATTGATTCCTCTTTTCTGGAGTCCTGTCTGGGGTAATCGCACAATCATTGGACTTAGTGCGCACGACCACTGGTCGTGCGCCACTACTCGTGCGCGTTATCCCAGTTCTTCTTCCTGATATTCCATGCCAGTGCGCACGAGCATAGGACATAGTGCGCATGACCACTAGTCGTGCGCCTGTGATCGTGCGCATTGTTCATTTCTGCTTTTGTATAAATAGTGCAGGTCTCGCCCTAATTCGAGAGAGGATCCGGAGCTCGACATTTCTCCGCCGTTTTCCGCCTTCTCCGCCGTTCTCCTTCATCTTCCACCCTAGGGAGGTGCTCCGGGCAAGCTTTCACCGCCAAATCCAAGCCGGAGCTTCCTCTCGGCCTTCTCCTTCATCCGTAAGCTTCAAGTAGGGTTTGACGCCATAGCCATCAAGCAAAGGAAAGCTAGCAAACTTCATCCGCTATCGTGAGACGAAGAAGACGGGCCATTGGAAAGTGGTGACAACCCTTATCTACCTCGGACGCAGTTGAGGACCGTGCTTGGATGTGGAATGACAACCCGACGATTCCAACCGTGAATCCTCAACAAGACTTCGGATTCGGTCGATCTCTTGACTTGTTCTTGCTTTATTGTTGAATATTGCTGTTTAAATTTATTTATAATTTATGAAGTATGCTTAGTTTGTAAAACGTTTTTATACAATTATATCTATGTGATTGTATGTTTTTGTTATTTACTTGAGTTGCGCCATATTCCATCCACCACCATTCACCCTTGCCGCACTAGCAATTGCTAGTGGTGTGCGTAGCGAAGAGGTGCTTACGACCCTCATTCCGCCATTCTCACCACCTCATCCGCAAGCCTACTCGCCCATCCGCCTAACAATTCGGTGCATAGCGGCCCGACTATTCATTCCATCCCGCCTGGCGAAGCATCGCATAGCGGCGTTGCATAGGAGTAGTTATAAGCCTTTTATTTTCTTTTTCCGCAAACATCAAAGCCTCTTTAGTTAGCTCCGACCTAAGGACTTCAATCTCAAGTCCTCCTCGAAATTAACTCCACCTTACTGTGTTCCTTGTGAGATCGATACTTGGGAAAACCCCCATTTTATATTACTTGTGCGACTGGTTCACTGTCGTGATCTTACGCATCAAGTTTTTGGCGCCGTTGCCGGGGAACACAGTCGTGTGAGTTTTTGGAGAGGGAGATAATAGATTGAAGCCCTTTTCCATTTGTGCATTTCATTTTTTTTATTTGCTTTTGTTATTAGAATTTTTATTTTGCTTATTTCTTTTTACCCCTTTTCTGATTTTTGATTTAGATAGCAGATCCGTGCTATTTTTTATTTTATCTGTGTAGCACTTTTTCAGCAATTATTTTTGTTCGTGATGGATCCTGATGCTGAGTGTCGTATCCTTGACACTTTGTGCCGATCCATTGATTACATTGCTGTTATGAATGCCGAGCATTGCATTCGGTGTTTTCTATGTCAAGGTGTGGGCCACATGTTGAAGGATTGCCCTCGTTTGTGCAAGCCTTCTCCCTCTGAGGGCGTGTGCACAACAACTTCCCGTTCGCAGAAGACTGTTGTGGACAGGCCTACCAGGGTGTTGCTTGGCCCATACACTGATATAATGCACTTTGCTCATTCTTTACCCATTGAGATTACTGAAGAATCTCTGGCCGCATACAGCTCTTTCATGGGTCCCTCGATCCCTTTTTACGAGCTTTCCTCGAGTGATGATGATCACTCTGGTGTTAGCCAACAAAAAGAGGAGCAGGAACTCATGGACGCTCCTGTATGGGACGATGAGATTGTTCCAGTCGTCGACGGGGTGGCGTCAGCGAAGGATTTTGCGATGGGGCCTACTCATTCAGTGCTTGATTTTGAGAGCAGCCTTGCCCCTTCACAATTTTTGATGGATTGTGCTATTCCTCTTTCTTGTGAGTCGGTTGATGATGTCGTATTTGTTGATGATTCGGTGCCAGAGGTTGCGCCGAAGTGGGATGACGTTTCCTCTATCTCCGACGGAGAAGGTGGATCTTCATAACACTTTTACGCACCCCGGTGGGATGAGGAATATCACCTTTCCGATGCGGAGGTTTGCACCTCCTTATTGGATGAGGTTGTTCCTCTTACCATCGCGGACCTCAAGTTCTCGGATTCCCCTCGGTACGACTCATATGACACCGACAGTGATCTCTGCTTGGATCCTGCTGAGAGTGAGACCGGGATCACTCTCCTATTTTTTGATTCTTTTAGTTCTTCTTCTCTTTTATTACTTGATCCCCCTTCCTTATCTGAGCATGTGCAGGATGAGTCTCATCAGGTACGTTGGGATGACGATGAGCTTTGTGCTCATGCCGTTGCCATCGCCTCCTGCGGGCCTGTGATAAACGATACCTTGCTGGGCAAGGATTCATTTTGTGGTGAGATGAGTGAGGACTAGGCCTCCTCCTCATCCTACTTCCTATTTCCTCTGCCTGCGAGGAGCAGGTATGATTATTTAGGCAGAGGGGTAACTGCTCTATCACCGTATCGGTACCCGTTACAGAAACGGATATTGGAATAGTTACCTGTGCACTTTTCTTTTCATAGGCCCATTAGCTAGAACTGTAGAGAATTTAATAAGTCGTGCTGGGATGACAATAACCCCAGTACTTATCTTTCCTATTCTGCATTTTATTTTTCATGTCTATTTTAGTTTTAGTATTTCTTTGTAGTTTGTATTTTTTTGTTTTGTTTTTGCGGAGCTCACCCCTACAGGTATTCTTGACAACATCGCATTGGAGGGGTTGTGATTCTTCATATGGCGGACCTGCTTCGGTTTTTCACGCGTCTTCTGGTATGCTCACTAGCTGAGCATTTGGTAACCTCTTCCCTTAGCTCTTTATGATCTTAATTTCTCTATCATATACTATGTTGCTTAGTTTAAG
Source organism: Platanthera guangdongensis (assembly GCA_039583875.1). Classification (NCBI taxonomy): domain Eukaryota; kingdom Viridiplantae; phylum Streptophyta; class Magnoliopsida; order Asparagales; family Orchidaceae; genus Platanthera; species Platanthera guangdongensis. The sequence goes on from CM077151.1 coordinate 151,248,301, forward strand.
TCTGGGGGAGAGATCTGTTACCTATTGCACGTGCACATTTCTTGTGCATACTAGAAGCCTTTATTGTTTATTTTGCTTAGTTCATTGCATCACACACCACTGCACCCACATGAGCGCGTGCTTAGCTTTTTGCGTGTTGCGAGTTAAACTCATTTCTTCGTTAGATTTGGGAAAATTATGGTGCTGACATAGGATTGTGAGACGGAGTAAAATGTTGACCTTGCTGTGCTCCTAGTCAACTGCTCTCATCTCGTGTAGAAATTGGAGTAGATTTAATTTTTCTGTATGCTTTTAGTTTTATATTTTTTCTAATTACGTAAATATGTTTTATTCTACTCAAACGTTGGTGAATCCGGTGTGAATACGGCGGTATCTTAGGGATGTGTGTAGACGGCCGTTAGTTTCATATTGCTCGAGTCGGGAGGACGGATAGTCTTTCTCGTTGGCTAAGAACTTGCCCCTAGCTACTCTCGAAGCATGGGTACATGGTTAGTCAAGTGCATGCGTGATGTGGGCCGTCACTTTGTCTCGTTTGAGACTTGTACCATTCCCAACATCTAACCGTTGCTATCCCCGTTGAGCCTGTCCATTCCTTTGAAATCCCTTCGCCTCACTACCATAGCCATATAGCCTTTCCTACTCGCACATCTGAATGTGATCGCTTGGTTAGTTTGTTTTGTTGTAGTTTATATCCGTTTTGTGTGGGAAGTTTTGTTGGTGTTTGTGCAGCTTGTGGTGTTGCCGTGTTTTACTATTTTGTTTTGGCTATTTGGATAAAAGAAAAAATAAAAAAGGAAAAAAAATATGATAGTAAATAAAAAGAAAATTCGCAATGTGGAATACAAAAAAAAAATGTATTTGTATATCTATTATTGCTGAGTTGTACAGTGTGGTTTAGTTGTGTTCGTTATGGGCTTGCACGCACCGTCAAAAGTCCAGGTCTAGTGATGCGTCGCACGTGTTTGTCCATTGAGTTTAGCTATGTACGTTTTCGGGCGATCTTATTTTTGGTGTGCGTGTCCGTCTTGTTTACCTTTATATACCCCGCCTTCACCTAAGCCTATATTATACTCCAAGTCCTACGGATTCGTGCTTGAGTATAACTAGTGCCGTGGAGAGAGTGTGAAAGGGCAAGCATATGGTCACCGACATTGGTGGATTCCTTTGGAGGTTATCCTGAGCCCTAATCTTTGGCAATGCTCGCCTAGCGATTAGTCTACTTTCTCCCTACGCATGACCGGATGATTCACCGTGATTCTATTTTTGAGTAATAATAAAATGTTGATACGCATTGTGAAAAGTATAAATTATTCTGCATACTTAGAAATTTCTTCTATTATATTTTTACGCGCGAGAGCATGCGACTTCGCATGGTACTCCGTATCGCAATTTCTTTGTTAACTAGTATTTTTCCCTATCTGCTTAGATTTTGTTTGCTCGGGACGCGCAAATAGTTAAGTCTGGGGGTGTGATGAGTCCACTTTATATACCTATTTTCGGACTCATCTGGGCTAGTTTTCACACGGTTGCACTTCACTTTTAGTTTTTTATCGTTCCTATTTCATCTAATCTTTATTTCCATAGGAAGTGCACATTTATGCCCGTGGTTGTGTATTTTGTTATTTTTATAGTTTGTACTCCCTTTTGTGATTGTCTGGAATGTCTACATAGATTAGTGATTTGTTTTTCCTATCGGTACAGGGGTCGTGTGCGTGTTCTGGGATGGTTGTGAAATAGGAATACTGCGCACGATCATGGGATATAATGCGCACGACCACTGGTCGTGCGCCCCTAATCGTGCGCACTACTCTACGTTTTCCAGAATCAGCCTGGGGTAAGCGCACGACCACTGGACATAATGCGCACGACCACCGGTTGTGTGCCACTGATCGTGTGCATTGATTCCTCTTTTCTGGAGTCCTGTCTGGGGTAATCGCACGATAATTGGACTTAGTGCGCAGGACCACTGGTCGTGCGCCACTACTCGTGTGCGTTATCCCAGTTCTTCTTCCTGATATTCCATGCCAGTGCGTACGAGCATAGGACATAGTGCGCACGACCACTGGTCGTGCGCCTGTGATCGTGCGCATTGTTCATTTCTGCTTTTGTATAAATAGTGCAGGTCTCGCCCTAATTCGAGAGAGGATCCGGAGCTCGACATTTCTCCACCGTTTTCTGCCTTCTCCATCGTTCTCCTTCATCTTCCACCCTAGGGAGGTGCTTCGGGCAAGCTTTCACCGCCAAATCCAAGCCGGAGCTTCCTCTCGGCCTTCTCCTTCATTCGTGAGCTTCAAGTAGGGTTTGACGCCATAGCCATCAAGCAAAGGAAAGCTAGCAAACTTCATCTGCTATCGTGAGACGAAGAAGACGGGCCATTGGAAGGTGGTGACAGCCCTTCTCTACCCCGGACGCAGTTGAGGACCGAGCTTGGACGCGGAATGACAACCCGACGATTCCAACCGTGAATCCTCAGCAAGACTTCGGATTCGGTCGATCTCTTGACTTGTTCTTGCTTTATTGTTGAATATTGGTGTTTAACTTTATTTATAATTGATGAAGTATGCTTAGTTTGTAAAACGTTTTTATATAATTATGTTTATGTGATTGTATGTTTTCGTTATTTACTTGAGTTGCGCCATATTCCATCCACTACCATTCACCCTTACCGCACTAGCAATTGCTAGTGGCATGCGTAGCGAAGAGGTGCTTACGACCCTCATTCCGCCATTCTCTCCACCTCATCCGCAAGCCTACTCGCCCATCCGCCTAGCGATTCGGTGCATAACGGCCCGACTAGTCTTCCATCCCGCCTGACAAAGCATCGCATAGCGGCGTTGCATAGGAGTAGTTGTTAGCCTTTTATTTTCTTTTTCCGCAAACATCAAAGCCCCTTTAGTTAGCTCCGACCTAAGGACTTCAATCTCAAGTCCTCCTCGAAATTAACTTCACCTTACTATGTTCCTTGTGAGATCGATACTTGGGAAAACCCCCATTTTATATTACTTGTGCGATCGGTTCACTGTCGTGATCTTACGCATCAAAAAGTAACTTATTTTCTTCTTAAATCAATTAGGAATGATTAATGGTGTGTCTTTAAATTGATTTTGTTCTAAGATCGACGAATTTTATCTTTTCGTCGAATGAAGATTGACGAATTATGACTTTTTCGTCAAACGGAGTTCGGCGAGGTGAGAATCTTTCATCGATCGACGAATTTTAACCTTTTGTCGAATGGATCTCGACAAATTATAATCCTTTTGTCAACCTTTCGTCGAACGGAGATCGACGAATTGTATTTCCTTTATTAAATTTTCGTCAAACTGAGTTCAATGATTTGGTTTTCGTCGGACGGAGTTCGTCTTTTCAACTTCTAAAAACTTATATTTATTTTTTCATCGAACTCTATCCCCCGCATTCTCCATTTCCATTTCTCTTGTGCTTGACCTTTCTGTTTTGCAGGACAATGGCAATTTCGCAGGTGACTCTCACAGCAATGAAGTTTGATGCAGGTTTCGACATCGATATAGAATCCTTTTCTCATTCAGATCAAATTTTCCATGACATTTTGAAACTCTTTGACGCATATAATCTGCGACACTTTATGACTACCAGAATAAAACTCCCAGTCGCAGAGATTAAAGAATGGATTCATACTACAGGGATTCATGATACATCAACTATTGTTGGATCAATATCTGGCAATCAGGTTCCCCTAACACGTGAAATTCTTTCTGAAATTTTTCGATTTTGTTAATGAAGAAGACGATATAGAATTGTCTAGTACTGAGTTTGATAGCACGCTAGAAATAATGGGTCACTCCTATAGGAACCCTAACCATTTATTGAAAAAGAACTTTTCTATAGAATATAAGTTCTTAGCCAATGTTGTAGGAAAGGTTCTTTTGGGAAACATCCAGCCTATGATTATGTTACCAAGCACCAGTGCTTATTGATGTGTGCTCTGGTGGATCATAAAAATATTGACTGGGGGTCAATTTTATTTGATTCCATTAAGAAGAAGGTAAATAGCAAATCTTGAGGATATGGCAGGATACTGGGCATCTTTCTACAGGCTAAGTGTCAATAGGTGTTGGTATTTCAGACCATACACATTAATGCTTCCAAGAGAATTACCTCTGCCCTATTTGGAAAATGGTAGATGGTGATTCCAAAGCCTCCAACATCAGCTCCCATTAGGGCAGCTTTTGAGAACACCAAGGCTGTTCCAGTGACTCTCCCTTCCCCAGAAGAGGCCTCTGCTCCTCTTGTTTCTTCCACACCACCTTCTCTTCACACAAATTTGCCTGAAGAGGTTTCATCTTCCACCATACATACATACTCTCCACATGCAGTTTCCCCACTTCCACAGTTACCTCAACAGCCTAATCTATCTGAAGATGTTCCATCCATATCCTTCCATATAAATTCCCTAATTCATCAGTCACCTCACAGTCACCACCTTCATTTCCACTTCTTTTACTCCACCTCACTTCTCTCTACAAAATTCATCTCCACCTCATTCATCTCCACAACAATTAGCTCCACCTCACTCATCTATCCAGGAGATAGTTCCTGATGACATTCCCCCTATCATCAATCCTACACTATAACACAAGCTTTTTAAATTCCATCCTCTACCACAACTCAGAATCCATCTGAGTTCACGTATCTTGATTTCTCTTTCATTACTTCTAATCTTCTTGAATTCCTCACTCCAACACTCAAGAAACTCCTAGATGATTCTTTAGCTCCTATAAAAGCTTCTATTTCTGAACTTTCTTCTAAACTTGACTCTCTCCAATCTGTCCCTTCTTATGGGGGCCTAGATTCAGCTTTCCCTAGATCTAGGCAGGGGGAGATGTTTCATGAATAAGTTTTAGTTACAGCCAGTGCATAAGTTCTAGTTACTAAAGCAGCGGTTTTTGATGAAATTCAGGATTAAGAAATGACAAGTGCTGCTGAGGATGAATTGTTTGCAGATCCAGAGGACATTATTGTTGGTTATGTGATTATTCATCCCCCAGTTGATTTATATTCTTTATTATCAGTTTTTGATTTACTGCATAGTTATGTTCCTAGTTTACCAACTTTTGTTGAAGATCTTTCTAGAGCATTAGTATGTTATACTGCTCCAATTGATTCCACTATTTTAGAAGAGCTTAGATCTAGTTTCAGAGTTGTTTCTACTAGTTCTACTACAGTCTAAAAACCTATAGTAGTTGATAATATAATGAATATTATGGAGTAGATTCGTTCCCCTCCTAGTTTTGCATGGGATGAATCCCCTAATCCAAATTTTGATGATCTTCTTAATGAAGATATGAAAGAGGTAGCTAATGTAGATAAACAACTAGAGGATCACTTTGATCATCACACTAATATATATAAACAGATAGATGCTTTATATGATCATCCTGAAGAGCAGTCTGATATTAATACAGAGTCTGATGAGTCAGAAGATTCTGGTTGTAAGAAAAGGAAAAGAAAAAAAGAAGGCTCCAGCTTAGGTTGTTCCACAACCTTCATCAACAGCAAACATCCCTTATTACATTCTGCATGGAATACCTCTTACGCTAGACCTTCCACACTGGATGAGGTACTCCAAAAATGAGCAGAAGAATAGTAAGAAAATGAAGAGATATCATTCTCCACCCAAGTATTGGAGAGGATAACCCCCTCCTCCTTATCCAGCAGCAAGATCAGCTAGTAATATTTCTTCCTCTCAGAGGCCTTCTTCACATCATTCTAGACCAACTCAATGCTGGCAGGATAGACCTACAAGGTCTGAAACTTATAGAAGTCAAATCAGTCAGCAACACTTAAGTCAAGAAAGGGCAGTTTCTCTAGTGTATGATCCAGAATTAGATCTAGTATACAGAATGGCCAGATTCAATAAGCAAGTTGCTCTTACTCAGATTAAGAATTCACGGACAAAAGGAAAGGACACCTCTCAATTCACTACAATGTCCTCCTATAGGAAACATGAACTTGATAGATATCAGAAGAAAAGCCTATTCAATGTTGATGAGTATATGTGTTTGCATCCTAAAGTAGTTATTCCAAGAACCACTTCCCTGAAGATCATTGGTTCTCATGATCTTAAAATAAGTAAAAAGAAGCTGAAGATCCAACCAGGAAGCTAATTTTTACAAAATCATCTTCAGATTCTCCTTCAGCTGCTCCATAGAAGGATTCTTAGTTTTTGATTATAACTTTAAACTTTGTTGTTGTTTATAAACTCGTTGGATCCCTAGTTTGAATTGGGCTAGGTTCACTAACTAGGATATTTGACCCACTATGTATAGTCAAGGTCATGACATTGTGTCCTAGATTTTAGGATATGTCCTTAGAATCAACCACACATGGACTAGCCAACAGAAGACAACAGAAGACTCAAAATTAGAAGAAAATCAGTTTAGAAAAAATGAGTTCGACGTTCGTCGAACTCAGATCGATGAAAATCGTGCTCCGCTCGACGAACTCAGAGTAAATTCTCTGAGTTGAGCTCGACAATATTCGAGCTCAGGTCGAAGAATTCTGGGAGATCAACTTCAACACATTAAGTCCAGAATACTTTCTCTGAACTCAGGTCGACGAATTTATGTTATCAGCTCGATGAACTTGGAGCACAAAATTGGGAAGTTTTCTCAGAAAGCAGTTAGCTGAACTCAGGTCGACGAACATGGTTCTCAGGTCTACAAACAAGAATTCCCAAGTCAATGAATACGATTTCTCTGGTCGATGAACTTTGATCTTAGGTCGACGAAAGCTTTTATCTGGTCGATGATTGCTGTGCAGTTCCAGACTTGGAATTTTCCCTCATTTTGTCCTTATTCTATAGCAGTAATCCTTGAATAATTAATGTTTATATTCTCTGAATATAGCTGTTAGTGGTAGCATTAATTATTGTCTTCATCAGGAATATTACATGCCATTTTTAATGGGACAGTTGGGGAAATCCATTAATGCAATATTCTCTACATCCGATTTTCATTCTCCAGGCCGTAGCAATTAATGGAATGGAATTCAAAATTCAAAATCATAATTTGAATGAAGATATAAAAGAGTTTTTCTTTTCCAGAAGCAAGATACATAGAATATATAGAATATAGAGAACATACAATATACATAGAACTGATCGAATACAAGAAGAAAGATACACAGAGAAGAAATCAACATCAACAATATTCTTAACCTTCTCAGTACAGAAAACAAATTGTTTTCTCCTTGACATCAATGAAGAAGAAGAGGAACAATCATTTCAAATCAAGACTCTTATTCAACCTTCATTCCAGGATTCTTCAAGGAAAACTCATCCATATCAATCAGAAGTTCCTGGATATCTTTTTCAAGTCAAGGCTGAAGACTGAATACCTACACCGTGTTTAAGACTCCAAGTGATACTGACAGTAGTTCTTGACAACAACAAAATCCACTAGTCTTCTTTGTTGAAAAGAGAAAGAGAAGACAACATCAATCTCTCTCCCCCCTCTGTATAAAGGGTTTATTAACTCTCTTCAAAAGTTTTTTTTGGTCTTTGATCACCTAATCAAAAGCTCATTGATGGTACTCACCTAGTCAAAACCTGCTAGTGGATTCCTACCAGGGTGGTAGAAGAGTGGATGTGCCCAAGTTGGGGAACCACTATAAACGTTCTTGTGTTGTCTAGTTGCCGTTTTCTTTTTGTTCATGCTGTGGTTGTGATAGATTAGATTATTTGTGCTGTGTTAGATTAGATTAACTTATGTTGCATTTTCTTTCTATAAATCTTGGTATCTCTTATTTCATTACTCTGATATTATTTTATAAACAGCAAAAAGTTCTCAAGTTACTCTATTAACCCCCCCCCCCCCCAGCCCTCTAGAGTAAATCAGGTCTAACCCTCTCTTTCAATTGGTATCAAAGCAGGTTCCTTTGGTTGTACAAGCTGACCCTTGAACAAAAAGATCCTCTGTAAGATCTGACCTTTAATTCTCTTAGGTTTATTTAGTTCAAAGCATGACACATAATAAGGATTATGCAAGCACCAGACCTCCAGTATGCAATTTAAATAAATTTGCTATCTGCAAGGCAAGAATTAGCTTGAATATGAATTCCATTGATGAGGACATATATAATTCTATTTTGATAGGTCCTCCTCAATCTACAGCATCTACTTCTACAGCAACTTCAAGCACTCATGCACTTCCACCACCTGAGTCGACTGATGCTCAGAAGAAAGCCAAAATTGCAGATGGCAAAGCCATGAACATATTGGCTCAAACCATGTTAGATGACATTTTCCAAAAGGTGGCTCAGTGAACCTCTACAAAAGCAATATGGGATTCTCTCAACTAGATGGTTGCTGGCTCAGCAGATGATAGAAAAGATAGAAGATCAACTCTCATCTCACAGTATGAGAACTTCAAGAAAGATGAAGCTGAATCTGTTGGTGACAATTACAACAGATTAAGCTCCATTATCGGTGAGTTGAAGACCTTGGACAAAGACATCTCTCTCACAGAGGTGAATGACAAGATCCTTATATGCTTCACAAGCTCATGGGATTCCAGGATCTGTTCAATCAAGGAGGCCAGAAGCATGAATGAGATTTCCACAGAATCTTTCTCGGGAAAGCTTAGATCTTATGAGCAGCTGATCAAATCCAGGGAAGCTGCAGAACAAAGGACTCCTCCACCAGCAAGATAGGAGCAAAATATAGCATTCAAAGCTGCTGAAGAGACTGAAGCTTCAATAGTCAATGAAGAACTGATGAGTCTCTTTGCCAAGAGATTATAGAAAATGGCAAGAAAAGACTTCATGAGAAAGTCATCCAGGAATGATGACAAGCCCAGGTATGATAAAAATCCAACTAAAGAAATAGTATGTTTTGGATGCAGGAAAACAGGACACTTCATCTCTGAATGTCTTGAGAATCAGAAGAAGGAGAGTAGAAGAGAAAAGGACTCCAGAAGCAAGCAATACAGCAGGACTTCCTCCAGCAAGCACAAAAAGAAGGAGAAGGGCTTTGCTGTTGAAACCTATAGTGACATAGAAGATGAATCCACATCTTCTAGTTCCAATGAAGAGGAAGAAGAGGCAAAGGCAAGGGAAGTATGCCTCATGGCTATCAAAACCTCTTGCAGCCCATCAGATGTTGAAGAAGAATCTGATAATAAAGAAGCTTCAGAAATAGAAGCTGATCAGGTAGTGTCATCATTTGATTATAGTTCTGATAGTTTTAAAATTGAATTTAAAACCATGTGTATAGATTTAATAAATTCTGAAAAAGAAATCAAACTACTTAAATAAAAACTAACTGATCATGAAAAGTGTATCTCGAGAATGTTAAATTAAAGGATGATTTAGTTTTAGCAAATAAACAAATAATTTCACTAAAATCTGAATTAGCTGAGGCTAGAAAACTTGAAGAATCCCTAAACGGGAGAAATATCAAGTTGATGGACATTACAAGCACACTCAATGCTAGGTTAAATGGCAAGCTGGGCTTAGGTGCATCATCAAGCCCACCCCCACTCATTCAGAAAAATATATTAACAACACCAATTAAATTTGTTTCTGAAAAAGGAAAAGGGAAAATAGAAAATGATAAAACTGTTAAACAAATTGAATCAAACTAAAGAATAAGAAAAGAAAACAAAATAAGAAAAATCCAGATAAAAACAATGTTCAGCAGATTTCGTCGAACTCCGATTAATGAAATATTTACAGTTCGTCGAACTCCATTCGACGAACTCTGAATGCAGATTTATATAATAATTATTCATTGAACTACGATCGACGAAACCAGTATGGTTCGTCGACCAGAGATCGATGATTTTGGGGCTTAGAAAATGATTTCTATCATTCTCTGAGTGGAGTTCGACGAACTCATCCCAATTCGTCGAACTCAGGTCGACGAAATCACCAGAATTTGTCGAACGCAGATCAGTTTAACAGAAATTTTAATTTCTCTAGAACGTATAACCAACAAAGAATATTTGATAATCAATTTAATCAATAGATAATTCTACCTAGGAAATATCACCACTTAGGATATAAAAGCCAACCTGAATGTTCATTTATTTCCAGTTTCAGTTATGTAAAGAAAGAAGGACCCAAGGTAACCTGGGTCAAGAATAGCTAATCTGTTTCATTACAGGTGAAAGATTGTCCTACCACAGAGCAATAGTGGTATCTAGACAGTGGCTGTTCCAAGCACATGACTTGAAATAATGCCAACTTAACAGATTATAAGGTAAAGCTTGGACCAAAAGTAATATTTGGTGACTCCAATTGTGGTCAGACTGAAGGCTATGGACAAGTCAGAATTGGAGCTGTCACCTTTAAGAATGTTTCATATGTAAGTGGACTGAAGTATAACCTTATCTCCATTAGTCAATTATGTGATGAAAGGTATCAGGTATCATTTACTAAAACCTCCTGTATTATTACTTCTTTAGATAATCTTGTAGTATTGACTGCCACTAGATTAGGAAACATTTATGTAGTTAACTTCCAGTCAGCTAAATCTGAAATCTGCCTTTTCAATTTAACTAGAAATAATAATGACCTTTGTCATAGGAGATTAGGTCATATTAGCTTGAAAAATATTGCCAAACTATCTAGGGATAACATTGTTAGAGGATTGTCTTCTTGCCCCTATAAGAAGGAAAGCTTTTGCAGATCTTGTCAATTAGGCAAGCAAACTAAAATTAGTTTTAAATCATTAAGCAAAAGTGACTCACCTAGGATATTGTACTTACTACATATGGACCTTTTTGGCCCTATAGCAGTATATAGTCTAGGGGGAAATCTTATACTTTAGTGATTGTAGATGCTTCTCTAGATTCACTTGGGTTTTCTTTCTGAGATCTAAGTCTAATAACTTTAAGGTTCTTACAGATTTTCTCAAGAACATACAGATTGAGTACTCTACTCCAGTTGTATTGATCAGAAGTGATCATGGTACTTAGTTTGAGTCTCTTCTTATGCAAGAGTTCTGTAGGAAGGAAGGTATCAGACATTGCTTCTCAGCTCCTAGAACACCTCAAAAAAATAAGGTTGCTGAAAGGAAGAATAGAACCCTATTTGAATCTGCAGGCACATTACTTGCAGATGCTTATTTGCCCTATCCTTTTGGGCAGAGGCTGTAAGCACAACAAATTATGTACTGAATAGAAGTCTTATACACAAGCTTAAGAATAAGACACCTTATGAGCTACTAAAAGGGAAGAAACCAAAAGTAGACTACTTTAAAATTTTTGGATGTTTATGTTATATACACAACAACAATAAGAAACACATTAGAAAGTTTGAAGCCAAGGCTGATACGGGAATTTTTCTTGGATATTCCCAAGTAAGAAAGGCTTACAGGGTGTATAACAAATCTACCTTAAAAATTGAAGAATCTATACATGTTTATTTTGATGAGACTAACATGTTTTTCAAGGAGAAGACTTCTTCTACCAATGAATCTTTGTAGTAACATAATTTGTGTGAGAAGCTTAATGAACTGACCCTCACCATTGAGGCAGTTAGCCACCCTTCTCCACAAGGTGCTGAAGAAAGTGAAGAATAAGACACTGAAATCAGTGATGAACTAACAACAGCCAACCTTATTCCACAAGAGGAATTTATTCCCCAAGCTGTTGAACAACCAACTCCACCCTCTGAATTTGTCACAATTAGAGATCACCCCATATCTCAAGTGATTGAAGACATGTCAGTTGGTGTGCAGACATGGCATCAACTCAACCAAGATTTGATGCATGCCTGCTTCATATCTCAAATTAAGCACCAATCCATCAAAGATGCAGTGCAAGATCCACAATGGATTATTACAATGCAAGAGGAGCTCAATCAATTTGAGAGATGCAGAGTTTGGGACTTAGTTCCAAGACCCAAAGACTACCCAGTCATTGGAACTAAGTGGGTATATAGAAACAAGCTGGATGCCCAAGGTGTCATCATAAGGAATAAAGCAAGGTTGGTTGCTCAAGGTTATATGCAATAGGAAGGGGTTGATTATGACCAGACTTTTACACCTGTAGCAAGGCTGGAAGCAATCAGGATTTTCCTTGCTTATGCTGCCTACAAGAAATTCAAAGTTTTTCAAATGGATGTCAAAAGTGCCTTTCTGAATGGAGAACTCAAAGAAGAGGTTTATATTGAACAACCTCCAGGTATTATCTCTCCAAGTCATCCCTCATATGTCTTTAGATTGCATAAAGCTCTTTATGGTTTAAAGCAAGCTCCAAGAGCTTGGTATGAGACCTTAGCTAGCTTCTTGATAGAGCATAAATTTTCTAGAGGCCTTGTAGATAGGACATTATTCACTAGGCACCATAAGGATCAAATATTGTTAGTACAAATTTATGTAGATGATATTATATTTGAGCCTAATGATTCCAAACTATGCAAAAGGTTTTTTGACCTCATACATTCAAAGTTTGTACTGAGTAGCATGGATGAGCTCTCCAACTTCCTTGGTGTCCAAGTGAAGCAGCTACCTGATGGCATCTTCATATCCCAGGCTAAGTATGGTAAGGAGCTTCTCAAAAAGTTTGGGATGGCTGATGCCTCAGCAAAGAAAACATCCATGGCTACAAATGATGTGATAGATTTTGTTGAGCATGGGAAACCTGTTGATCAAAAACTATATAGGGCCATTGTTGGGTCCCTACTATACCTTACAGCAAGCAGACCTGACATAATATTTACTACATGTCTTTATGTTAGGTTCCAAGTGAACCCTAAAGAATCTCACCTAATTTTCTTAAAAAAGGATTTTGAGATATATAAATAGTTGTCCTAGTCTAGGACTTTGGTATCCCACAGAGTCAGAGTTTGAGTTGACTGGACACTCAGATGCTGACTTTGTTAGATGTAGAATAGATAGAAAAAGTACCTCAGGAACTTTCTAGTTCCTTGTTATGAGATTAGCCTCTTGGTTTAGGAAGAAGCAGTCATCTGTGTCCACTTCAACTGCTGAAGCAGAATATATAGCAGTTGGCAGTTACTGTTCCCAGATGCTGTGGACTCAGAACCAACTTCTAGATTATGGGTTCAACTTAAATAATTCAACTCTACTATGTGACAACACAAGTGCTATATCCATAACACAAAATCCAGTCCATCACAGTAGGACTAAGCATATAGACATTAGGCACCATTTCATTAGAGAGTGTGTAGACAAAAATAAAATTAATCTTGTCTATATCTACACCGATTTACAAAGAGCAGATGTCTTCACCAAATCTTTGGATGAGAAGAACCATCTATTCTTTATAAATCAGCTTGGTATGATAAATGGAGAAGTTTTAATTTAATTTCTGTCTATGGTCGATGAATTTGTCAAAATTCGTGGAACAGAGATCGACGAAGAGAACAGTTCTCGAGAAATTCGTCGAACGGAGATCGACGAGCTCTTTGTGACTGAAGTTATTTTCGTCAACTGGAGATCGACGAATCTGCTTCAGAAAACTTTCGTCGAACGGAGCTCGACGAAATGTTTTCACATCTTCTGACTGAGATCGACGAATTCTTTTGATTATAAAATATTTCGTCGACCTCAGATCGAAAAATTTTTATTATTCGTCGAACGGAGTCTAGCGGTTCATATTCTATAAACCTTATATCTAGATTTTCTTCGACCTTCGTCACGCGCTTTCAGTTCCTTTGCACTTAATCTTTGTTTGTTGCAGGAAACTCATGGAGACTCTGGCGAGCGCCCTTTCCACAATAAAGTTCGATATGGGTTTTGATATTGATTTTGACTCTTTCCAGCACTCTGATCCAATCTTCGTGGACATTCTGAAGTTATTTGAAGAACAAAATCTGAAACGGTTCATGACCCACAGAATAAAGATTACCATGACAGAGATCATAGAATGGGTTTTTACTTATACTACAACAGAAGATACCATGATAGGAACAATCTCTGGTAACTCAGTTTCTCTTTCCCCCAATATACTAACTGAAGTTTTCAGTTTACTGAATGGAGAATAAGTAATCGAAATGGATATAGAAGAATATGAAAATATGCTGACCAAGATGGGTCATTCTGGAGACAACCCTAACAAGCTGCTGAAGAAAAACTTATCTGCCGAATATAAGTTCTTAGTAGACGTTGTTAGAGAAGTGTTGCTGGGCAAACACACCGCCCACGACTACATAACCAGACACCAGTTCATGGTTATGAGTGCTCTGGTCGAGAAGAAAGCAGCAAATTGGGGAAAGAAACTATTTGAGTTAATTAAAAAGAAGAACAATAAGAAAGAGGTATGCTTTGGAAGAATTCTGGGGATATTTCTTCATGGCAAGGCACCTGAACATCTGGTCTCCTCGACCGTGTTCATCAACGCCTCCAAAAGGCTAACCTCTGCCTTGTTTGGTAGATGGGAGAGGAGAATTACAAAGCCATCCCAGGCTTCCTCCTCCTCCTGGCCTTCTGAGAGTACAAGGGCGGTCATAGCCGCTCCTCCACCCCCAGAAGCAACTCCCTCCACCTCCACCATTCCTTCTTCTTCACAACCTCAACCACCATAATAACAACAACCAATTCACATTCCTACTCCAGTTCCATCTCCTGAACATTCTACACCACCACCATCTCCACCTCGACCTTGTTCCCAAGTAAATATCTCTGAAATACCAACCTCCCCCATTCAGGAACGAACATTCCAACTCCTGTCCTCACCACATCAATCACCACAACCATCCCCACATCAATCTCCTTCAGCATCACCACACCAGTCTCCACACCAATCACCACACCACTCTCGTATACAGGAACCCATCTCCTCACCCACAAAAACAGTTCCACTTTCTACTTCTGCTACTCCATCTATTTCTATCCCTCCAGCCATCCCAACTGATTGTCCACATTTAGAGTATACACATATAGATTTCCCAAGTGCCTTCCCTATATGCTCTAATTGTGGCCATCATACTCCATATTCCACTTCTTCTCCAGAACCCCTCTATCTTAACTTCTCTGATATTGCTATGGATCTGCTAGCCTTCATCTCTCCTACTCTACAGAAACTCATAGATGATGCTCTAGCTCCCCTCACTGCCTCCATCCATACTCTCTCTGCCAAAGTTGCGGCTCTATCCCCTGTCCCTTCTTTTGGTTGACTGGCTCCAAGGCCCCCTGCAGCCAGTCAGGGGGAGATGCTCCATGATGAAAAAGTTCCAGCAGCAGCAGCAGAAGCAGAAACAGATTCTTTAATGTCAGACTCTTCAGAAGAAGCAGCCAATCTTTCTGATATAATAGATTTAATTGATTCCGATATAGATATGGATGAGCCTGTTATGGCTGAAATTGAAACTGTTATTGATTATATTCTAAATCCCACGTTTAATTTGAATTATTTATTGGATTTATTCAATCTTATTTATAGAAATAATCTACCCAGCTATTACTATCAACATTATTTTGACATTGTACCATACACTGCACCAATCAGCCCCATAGTTGAAAAGCAACATAAGGCTAGTCTTGCAGTTGCAGAGCCTCTTACAGTATCAGCTCCCAAGAACATTGCTTCCCCTAAATCAATTTGACCTCCCACATACAAAATAGATGATAGTCCGCTGCCAGATTTGGATGAAATCATCATGGTAGATATAGAAGAAGAGTATTTGTTAATTGCTGAAAATAATATAGTTGCTGAAATAGTTATTCTTGAAGCTCCAGAACCTCCAGTACAGCCTCAGGCTGAAAAGCCTTTTGACAAAGAACTTTTGAAAGCTTTGGATGCCTTATATTATGATCCTTAAGGCTCCTCTGAGGATGATGTGTAACGCCTCCATCCGTCACATGGAATATAACAGTGGGTCCGGTCGGGGCCCCACGCCATATTTCACAGACAAATGGCAGAGTCACGTGGGGATATCAAAACTGTTCTACTCGGATCCTAACACAATGCATTATAGCGCAGCGTTTTTAAGTTGTATGAACTCAGCACACCGAATGTCCACTAATATAAAAATTCCACATTTATATATCAAATCAGGAATGTATACAACACACACGCTTATGGCCTTAAGGCCTTACAGGTTCCTCTTTACAAATGTACAGTTTCATACATCGGCATGCAGGCCACCCACACATGAAATCCAAAAATGCTTCGCACAACCTTCAAGGGCCTTTAGCAACAATCCTTCTTCCGCTCAATTCAATTCAAGCATCAGCACCTTCAATTAGATATCCACCCAAGTGCGGTAAACAAAGTAATGGTCAGCATTAGCTGACCAATTATAACGACCCTACCACTTACCCGGTGCAGTGGTTCCTTCCCTGTATGCATTGCCATCATAATATGTATCAATCTATCAAGCTACCAAACACAACCATGTCATAAACGCCTGTCTTCAACCGACGCTCCGTGCACTCAGGGCACATTATTGGTGTAGCGGATATACCCGTCATCCACCTCCAATCCCGAGGTTTTTAACTTGTTGGTTGGTCGGTCCGAGTCCACCAATCCCGCAGGCTAGCGATATTCCATCCACACCACTCAGAGGTACTAACCTCACAGCATTCATGAGCAGATTGACCCACCCTAATAGTGTAGCAAGTCGGGTTTATCTGTGCTCCCCAAGCATTACCACCAATCAACATCCCATCCTAATACAGATCGACCCTCCCTAGTGGAGTAACAAGCCGGGTTTAACTCGGCTCCCCAGGCATTACCACATATTGACCCTTCAACTAATATAGATCAACCAACCCTAGTGGTGTAGCAAGCCGGGTTTATCTCGCGCTTCCCAGGCGTTGCTACCAATTAACCTCTCACAACAACCAGGAGATTTCGCCAAGCATCCAAGATCACATCCATACATCAACAGTCATACATCCATACAACAGAGGCTATAAGCCTATATCTTAAATAGCATCAAATCCACGAAGTCTTCTCTGGTTTACCCAGAATCATCACCAATCCAGACTACCCGTCCAGATGGGCTTCACACAGCATACTTATACCGTACTCCACACTTTCGGCTCTAGATGCAGACTCAACCATGGAATCATTTATGACATCCACCTCTTGGTGGAGGATTCCATGCATATGCATAAAGAAAGTATGTCGATGTCCGAGAAGGACATCGTTACCCTTGAAGATCTATTTGGAGCCATGAACTAGCCGGATGGAAATCACCGCCTCTGCTTTGCCTTCACGGATCCAAACTCGGATCTTAATTTCGCACTCCGTAGCTCCACCAGTAGCTGTCTTTCTCCATCCTCCTTTCCTTCCCTTGCTCCCTTGCTCTTCCTTTCTCTCTCTTTGTGAATGAGAAGAAGAAGAATGAATGAATTATGAGAATGAGCTTATCCCCCTCATTCTCGGCCTTTACCACAGGGAAGAGGCATGTACCCTTGGATCCATGATAAGGGAAACGAACGACTTAGATTGCCCAGAAAAAGGCTGAACACGGCCTGACACGCCCTGTGACACGCCCGTGTCACAGGCCGTGTCCCTTATGTGGCAACCAACCGACTCATATCCAGACAATACACGATCTTGTGACACGCCCGTGTCACACCCTACATGCCCGTGTCATGCCCGACACGCCTGTGTCTACCACCCGTGTACTTCACACAACACAATATCACATCACCCGAGCGGGACACAGCCATGGGACACGCCGATGTCCCATGCCGTGTCCTCCAAGACACACCTGTGTCCTCAGGCACAAGCATCCCTCGCTGAAACCCACAAAGGACACGCCCGGTGACACGCACGTGTCACAGGCCGTGTACTCTGCACTCGATGATCGTCGACTGAAATTCATCGACAACACACCTAACTGCTCAACCCGAGCACGACACTCCCTGGGACACACCCGTGTCCCAGGCCGTGTCACCCAACCTGAACCCAAATTGGGATTTCGGGTGTTACAATCCTCCCCTCCTTCAAAAAAAATTCGTCCCGAAATTTGGCAATACTACGGACACTCATCTAAGAACTTCTCGTTGCATCATCAATAACCGATCACTCGAATAAAGCGAGCCTGGTTCGAACTCAAAGGCCGCAGCTTGTCTCGCCCCATGCATCACACAAAACAAAAAGCACATGCAGCACAGACACATATACAGATCTCTCACATGTGCACATCCATCCACAAGGTCATCTAATATCCAAAACATTATAGATCTATACCATGATTGATCGATCACTTACATAACACCAAATGTGCACCAATATTTACATGACATAGCACATCTATGTACACAACCATCTCATGATTAGTAATAGGATTCACATCATCAAAGTGATACAGATCACTTTTCTATGTTTACTTCCGCTCAGCTTCCTGATTTGGCGTCAAGTTAAACACTTGAGGCTGTATTTCACCAATTGAGCTTTACAGCTCTTGCACTTCCAAATTATGCAATCGAGGTTGCGTCCGGGCAGCAGGTGACTCGGCCACTACTTTACCCTTTTCTTCATAAGACGCACATGTCTTTTGCTCCCTCCTTGAAGGGGCATTCCAACAATATCGGGCAATATGTCCTTGCTTTCTGCAGTTATAACATGTACGTGTCTCAACACGTCCTTGCCCATATGTTGCCCCCGAAGAGACAATCGACGGAGTTGATTCATCAGGCTTGAATCTTTTCTTATCACGTCTTCTAAACTCTGATTTCTCCACCTGTGTCACTTTGAATTCTAGCTTCTCCACTGCGAGGCTCTTCTTCTCTTGTACCAGCTTCAAATCTCTCTCCAGCTCACGGGCTGTATCGACCAACGCTTGGAAGCCTTGGTTCACCGAACTCGGGAGTACCAACCTTAACTCATCCCGCAGTCCCTCATAAAATCGATTCATCTTCCGTGCTTCCTCAGCGAAAGTAGATCCCGCATAGCACCCCAGTCTGGTAAACTCAAGCAGGTACGTATCAATATCAGTCTCACCCTACACCAGACGTTGAAATTCGTTCTCCATCGTAATTCGTTGCGACACTGGTAAATACTTGGCAATAAACAATCGTGTGAATTCATCCATTGAAACCTCCTCTAATCCTCGACCTGCCAAGTGATGCACTTCCACATTATCCTACCACAGTCTCATATCTCCTTCCAAGAGAAACATGGCTAAGGTCACTTTCTGCTCCTCCATAGTCCTGATTGCAGTCAGGATCCTTTTCACCCTTGCAAGCAAATCCTCTTCCTGCGTTGGGGAAATCGCCTCACCAAACGTTGGTGGATGAAATTCTGTAAAACTTTTCAATTTCTCATCAGTTGCTTGCTCATACACCATAACTTCAGTGCACTCTTGCCTTGCACCAGGCCGTACCGGCACCCCTGCAGGCCTTGCCTGCCCAGTCGGCTGTTCCTGTAACACTGTGAGCACCGTCTCAGTCACCACACATATAGTCTCTGCCGAGGGAGGTGTAGGTGCTTCAACTGGTGTCGCACTCTCGTCAGACCGCTGGGCCTCAGACTGCCCAGCACCACTCCTCGCCACCTATCAATATACAAAACACCATTAATCATGCAGTTCATAATGGCAAATATACATTGAGTTCACATTCCTAGTGGACATTCATGAGTTCAATTATGTTCTCCGTCCCATAAATCTCAAACCAGACTCTGAAACCACTTTGTAACGCCTCCATTCATCACATGAAATATAATACTGGGTCCAGCCGGGGCCCCATGCCATATTTCACAGACAAACAACAGAGTCTCGTGGTGATATCAAAACTGTTCTACTCGGATCCTAACATAAAGTATTCTAGCACAGCGTTTTTAAGTTGTATGAACTCAACATACCGAATGTACACTAATATACAAATTCCACATTTATATATCAAATCAGGAATGTATACAACACACACAGTTATGGCCTTAAGGCCTTACATGTTCCTCTTTACAAATGTACAGTTTCATACATCGGCACGCAGGCCGGCCACACATGAAATCCAAACACGCTTCGCACGGCCTTCAAGGGCCTTTATCAGCAATACTTCATTCCGCTCAATTCAATTCAAACATCAGCACCTGCAATTAGATATCCAGCAAAGAGCGGTAAACAAAGTAACAGTCAACATTAGCTAACAAATTATAACGACCATACCCCTTACCCGGGTTAGTGGTTCCTTCCTTGTATGCATTGTTATCATAAAATGTATCAATGTATCAAGCTACCAAACACAACCATGTCACAAACGCCGGTCTCCACCCGACGCTCCGTGCACTTAGGGCACCTTATTGGTGTAGCGAATATACCCGTCATCCACCGCCGATCCCGAGGTTTTTAACTTGTTGGTTGGCCGGTCCTAGTCCACCAATCCCGCAGGCTGGCGACATTCCGTCCACACCACTCAGAGGTACTAACCTCACAGTATTCATGAGCAGATTGACATACCCTAGAAGTGTAGTAAGCCAGGTTTATCTGTGCTCCCCAGACATTACCACCAATCGACCTCCATCCTAATATAGATCTACCCACCCTAGTGGAGTAGCAAGCCGAGTTTAACTCGGCTCCCCAGGCATTACCACCAATCGACCCTTCAACTAATATAGAGCAACACACATGGTGGTGTAGCAAGCCGGGTTTATCTCGCGCTCCCCAGGCGTTTCTACCAATTGACCTCTCACAACAACCAGGAGCTTTCGACAGGCATCCAAGATCACATCCATACATCAACAGTCATACATCCATATATCCATACAATAGAGGCTACAAGCCTATATCTTACACAACATCAAATCCACGGAGTTGTCTTAGGTTTACCCAGAATCATCATCAATCCAGACTACCCGTCGAGATGGGCTTCACACAGCATGCATATGCCGTACTCCACACTTCCGGCTCTAGATGCAAACTCAACCAAGGAATCACTTACGATATCCACCTCTTGGTGGAGGATTCCATGCATATGCATAAAGAAAGGACTTCGATGTCCAAGAAGGAGATCGTTATCCTTGAAGATCGCACTGGAGCCATGAAATAGCTGGATGGAAATCACCGCCTCGGCTTTGCGTTCACGGATCCAACCTCGGATCTTAATCCTTCCCTTGCTTCCTTGCTCTTCCTTTCTCTCTCTTTGTGAATGAGAAGAAGAAGAAGAATGACTTATGAGAATGAGCTTATCCCCCTCATTCTCGGCCTTAATCTACAGGGAAGAGGCCTGGACCCTTGGATCCAAGATATGGGAATAAACGGCTCAGATTGCCCAGAAAAAGGCTGAACACAGCGTGACACACCCTGTGACAAGCCCGTGTCACAGGCCGTGTCCCTTAAGCGGCACCCAACTGACTCAAATCCAGACAGTACACGGCCGTGTGACACGCCCGTATCACACCCTACATGCCTGTGTCATGCCCGATACGCTCGTGTCTACCATTCGTGTACTTCACACAACATAATATCACCTCACCCGTGCGGGACACGGCCATAGGACATGCCCGTGTCCCAGGCCGTGTCCTCTAGGACACACCCGTGTCCTCAGTCACACACATCCCTGGCTAAAATCCGCAAAGGAAACGCCCTGTGACACGCCCGTGTCACAGGCCGTGTACTCTGCACTCGACGATCGTCGGCTGAAATTCGTTGACCACACACCCAACTGCTCAACCCGAGCACGACACGCCCTGGGACACGACCGTGTCCCAGGCCGTGTCACCCAACCTGAACCCAAATTGCGATTTGGAGTGTTACATGATCAAGATGACAATGATGATTCTGATGATAGCCCTTCTGCTAAGAAGAAAATTTCAAAGAAAAGGAAGGCCCCTCCAGTTGCTGATCCTAAGCAAAATCCAACTCATGATACTCCTTACTATATCCTTCAGAAAATTACTCCTTACCCTGGGAAGCCAGCCTAGATGTGGCTGTATAAGAATCAGCAAAAGGAAAGAAATAAGAGCAGAAGTTATTTTCCTTCTCCTCAGAGACATTGGAAAGGACCTCCTCCTCCTCCACCTGCTGCTAGTGCTTTAGGCAACATCTCTCAGAGGTCTACCTCATATACTCAAACATATCATAGACAATAAGGTAGATCCTCATCTCATGAAGGAAGCAGCCAGCAGAGGTACTCTTCCAGCAGGCAACAACATCAACAACAGCTACAACAACAACATCATCAACAACAACAACAGCAAGCTCCTGAACCACAAAAGCCTGACAGTCCCCAAAGGCCAAAGTCTCCTCCCATTCCCTTTGTGGATCCATAGATAGAGACAACTGCTAGAATTGCCAGGTTCCAGGAACTTGTTGGACTTTTAATGATAAACAAAGCTAAAGATGAAGGAAAGGATCCATCACAGTATTCTACAATGTCCAAATACAGGAAAGAATAATTAAACAGGTATGAGAAAGCTAACAAATTCTTTAATATAGATGCCTATATGAATCTACATCCATAGGTTGTTGTGCCTAGAACCACATCTCTGAATATTATTGGAGCTGCTAATATGACCATGTCTAAGAAGCAAGCGGCAAATCCCAATAGAGAAATCTTGTTTACATAGCCAGCTGACAAGGAGATAGAGGATACACAAAAGGAGAAAATGAAGAAAAAGAAATGTGTTTATTCTATTTAAGTTTCTGTCTTTCTAAAAACTCTTTATTTATGTACTATCACAAAGCTACTTTGTAAATATCTGCTGCATATTTCATTTTTTCTACAGATATATTTTTCTCCTTTTTGAATGTTTTTATTTCATTTGTATTAGTGACCTCACCCAAATAGGGGGAGAATGTTGGATTCCTAGTTTGATTTGGGCTAGGTTCACTAACTAGGATATTTGACTCACCATGTATAGTCAGGGTCATGACATTGTGTCATAGAGTTTAGGCTAAGTCCTTAGAATCAACCACACATGGAGTAGCCAACAGAAGACAGTAGAAGACTCATACTTAGAAGAAAATCAGTTCAGAAAAATGAGTTCGACGTTTATCGAACTCAGCTCGACGAAAGTTGTGCTCCGCTCGACGAACTCAGAGTCAATTCTCTGAGTTGAGCTCGACGATAATCGAGCTCAGGTCAACAAATTCTGGTAGATCAACTTCAACACATTAAGTCCAGAATACTTTCTCTGAACTCAGGTCAACGAAGTTATGTTATCAGCTCGATGAACTTGGAGCACATAATTGGGAAGTTTTCTCAGAAAGTAGTTAGCTGAACTCAGTTCGACGAACTTGGTTCTCAGGTCGACGAACAAGAATTCCCAGGTAGACGAATACAATTTTTCTGGTCGATGAAATTTGATCTTAGGTCGACGAAATCAGTTATCTAGTCGACGATTGCTATGTAGTTCCAGACATGGAATTTTCCCTCATTTTGTCCTAATTCTATAGTAGTAATCCCTGAAAAATTAATGCTTATATTCTCTGAATATAGCTGTTAGTGGTAGCATTAATTATGGTCTTCATCAGGAATATTACTTGTCATTTTTAATGGGACAGTTGGGGAAATCCATTAATGCAATATTCTCTCTAGCTGATTTTCATTCTCCAAGCCGTCAGCAATTAATGGAATGGAAATAAAAATTCAAAAGCAGAATTTGAATGAAGATATAAAAGAGTTTTTCTTTTCCAAAAGCAAGATACATAGAATATATAGAATATAGAGAACATAGAATATACAAAGAACTGATAGAATATAGGAAGAAAGATACACAGAGAAAAATCAACAGAAACAATACTCTGAACCTTTTCTGTACAGAAAACAAATTGTTTTCTCCTTGACATAACTAAAGAAGAAGAGGAACAATCATTTCAAATCAAGAGTCTTCTTCAACCTTCATTCCAGGATTCTTCAAGGACAACTTATCCATATTAGTCAGAAGTTCCTGGATATCTTTTTCAAGTCAAGGCTGAAGAGTGAAGACCTACACCCTGTGCAAGACTCCAAGTGATAATGAGAGGAGTTCTTGACAACACCAAAATCCACTAGTCTTCTCTGTTGAAAAGAGAAAGAGAAGACACCATCAATCTATCTCCCCCCTCTGTATAAAGTGTTTATTAACTTCCTTCAAAAGTTTATTTTGGTTTTTGAGCACCTGATCAAAAGCTCATTGGTGGCAGTCACCTGATCAAAATCTGCTAGTGGAATCCTACCAAGGTGGTAGAAGAGTGGATGTACCCAGGTTGGGGAACCACTATAAAAGTTCTTGTGTTATCTGGTTGCCCTTTTCTTTTTGTTCTTGCTATAGCTGTGATAGATTAGATTATTTGTGTTGTGTTAGATTAGATTAACTTAGTTTGCTTTTTCTTTCTGTAAATCTCGGTATCTCTTATTTCATTACTCTGATATTATTTTATAAACAGCAAAAAACTCACAGGTTACTCTATTCACCCCCTCCCCCCTCTAGAGTAAATCAGGTCTAACCCTCTCTTTCAAAACCCTCTTAAAATTGCTTGTTATATATCTGTTGAAAATTTTATTTCTGCTAGATATTTATGCTTTGTGTTTTTGTTGTTTAATGGTATCCTCACCTAATTAGGGGGAGATTATTGGAACACCATTTCAGTGATTTGGGCTAGGATCACTATTAAATGTTTAGGATGTTTTATTTGACATAACTTATATAGACTAGGGTCATAAGATTATTTCTAGGGTTGTTACTTCAGAAGAATTCCAGAGATGCTCAGATCGACGAAGGAGAAAATTCAGTTCGATGAACGCAGAATTCAGAACGACGAATGCCCAGCTCAGTTCGACGAATGTCGAGCTCAGTTCAAAAAACTCAGATTCCTGACTCTGAGTTTAGTTCGACAAACGATGAGCTCCATTCGACAAACTCTAATCTCAACTCAAAAGCTCAGTTCGACGAACTCCAGGCTCAGTTCGACGAACTCCAGGCTCAGTTCGATGAATTCCTTGTTATGTTCAACGATCATGTCATTTCCTTATTCAGAAGACAGAATGATTTCAGAAGCTTAATTTCAGTCAGTTACAACTCTGATATTTAATGCTTAATATTCTAAATGAATATAGCTATTTAAGGCAACATTAAATATGTATTTATCATAGAGTTTTAATTCTAATTAACTCCAGGGCAGTTAGAAATCTCAAGGATCCTTCAGGCGTTATAGAATGGTTTTAATTCAAATGTTTGAATTCTTCTCAGACATTATATATTCAGAAGATTGTTGCTTCAAAGGGGTTACTGAATTAGAGACATACAAGTTTGTGATACACAGAGATTTTTGGATATTTTGCCTCAGACTCTCCAAGAGACATCAAAATTTCATATCTGTCTGAAATTTCTACTAGAGAGGAACAACACTCAAGAAGGCCTACTCCCTGAAGAAAAGCTCTTCTCCCTTAATCATAAATTCTACTCAATTCAGGGGGAGCTTTTGCATCATCATCCATTAAAGTCTCCTCAGATAAACTTAAAAGAGAAGACAATATCTAACTTTTATTGTTTACTATGTACGAGGTTATAACTCCCTTCAAAAGTAAACTCTTGTTTCATAAGTCATCTGATCAAAGGACTTAAGCTTGCTTTTTGGACACATGATCAAATGCTCAAAGGGTTGTTAGATCTCCCTTAGAAAATAAATCTTCTGGTGATAGGGCACCTGATCAAAAACCTATAGTGGATTCCTACCAGGGTGGTAAAAGATTAGACATACCTAGATTTATTGGGGAACTACTATAAAATTTCCTTGTGTCGTCTGTGATTGCTCTACTTTCTATTGTATGCTGTGATTTTCATATATATATATATATATATATATATATATATATATATATATATATATATATATATATATATATCACTTAGTTTTTAAACTGCTCTAAAAAGATAGATTAAAGTTTTTTAATATACACTGTTCAACCCCCCCCCCCCCCCTCTAATGTAAAATCAGATCTATCCTTCACTTTCAGAACCCTTGCTAGACGCCACCCGCTCGTGACGACCTAGGCCCGACTCCAATATCGGGACCAAGTCCACCGAAGGAGGCCCGGTGGGAGCCAACTGGTATCATCCGGGCTTGTACAAAGCTTGGCATCCTCGTCAGTTTCATAGAAGGGGGCTTGTCTCCCCGGGACACTCTCCACACATGACTTGTATGTCATGGGATAGCCAGCCGACCATAGTGACAAACCACGCATTAGCACATCACAATCCCATGCCTTTCGTGCGCTATCGTCGGGCGGTAGCTACCTACCGCCGGGCGGTAGCTTCCCAAGAGCTCGGCAAATAAAATAAGTTCACACTAATGTCAGTGGTAGTACTAACACTGCGTTGTAGCTTACTCAATGCCTACCACTCAATGTCATCCTCTCAATGAACTCAACGCCAAGCTACCGCTGAGTGGTAGCTAGCTAACGCTGCGTGCTAACACTCAACACCCTCAACGCTTGGCCACACAACGCTCTTAATGCCTGTCCACTCAAAGCTTATCTACTGTCGGGCGATAACTACTATTGTCAGGCGATAGCTTCCGGAGGCTCCTTTCTGGAAACCTGGGATGTTACAACTCCTCACCCCGTAGACGAATTTTGTCATCGAAATTAAGCATGCACTGAAACCAAAAGCATACCTGAATTAAAAAGTTCTGGGAAGTCCACCCGCATTGCCTGTTTACGCTCCTAAGAGAACTCGTCTTGCCCGCAGTTGTCCCAACGCACTTTCACGAGCTTAAGTTATTTGTTCCACAACTACCGAACTTCTGAATCCTCTATGCCGACAGGACGCACTTTTGTCCTCAAGTCCTCTTCGACCGGCACCGCTGCCGACTCGACCACAATGCTCATCTCCTACAAGGCATTCCTTAAAATCGAGACATGGAAGACATTGTGTAATACACTCAGCTCTACAAACAATACTAACCGGTAAGACACTTCTCCAAAGCACTCTGAAACTTCGAATCGCCCGAAAAACCTCGGACTCAACTCTTGATCGGCGAATCCGCGAAACTCCTTTGAATGGCTTAATATTTATGTATACCCAGTTGCCTACTGCGAACTCCACATTCTTGTGGCGAGCGTTGAAATACTTCGCTTGTCGATCCGGAGCAACCTTTATATGCTCCTAAATTGTTCGCACCAACTCTCAAGCATCAATCGCCGCCTCTTTTCCTAAAATTTTGGTGTCTCCCGCCTCTGTCCATGACATCGATGTTCGACACCGCCTTCCATACAAATCCTCGTATGGCGCAATCTTTATATTTACCGCGAAACTATTGTTATAGGCGAACTCCACCATGAAGTGGTGATCTTCCCACTTCTTACCAAAGTCATGGGTACACATTCTCTGCATATCCTCTATTATATGGTTCGTCCTTTCAGTTTGTCCATTTATTTGAGGATGGAATGTCGTACTAAACTTGATTCTTCTCCCCAGGCTATTCTGTAGCAACCTCCAGTCTTTGGACGTAAACCGTCCATCACGATCACTAATAATACCACTAGGAATCCCATGCAACCGCACAATGTTGCGAACATATAGATCAACCAGCTTTTCCATGTTGTCCTCTTTCTGATTTGGGATGAAATGAGCCACATTGGTCAAGCGATTCATGATCACCCAAATCACATCACTTCCCTACTACGACTGGGATAAGCCATGCATAAAGTCCACGGAGATGTCATCAAATTTCCTCTCGAAGATAGGAAGAGGCTTCAGGAACCCACCTGACTTCTAACACTCAGCCTTCATTAAGGCACAAGTTTGACACCAACTCACGTTCAAAGCAATATCCCGCTTCAAATCAAGCCACCAAAAGGATTTCTTCATATCCAAGTACATATTTGTACTGCCCGGATGTATGGAGTACTTCGTGAAATGAGCCTCAAACATTAACACCTCGCGGAGCGTTGAAACCAAAAATTTAGTCTCTCTGGAGTTCACCCTTGGGGAAGGGGTGATTGCACACTAACTTCTATCTTGCGAGCCGAACAACAAAGGAAGAAGAGAAACAGGGAACGGACCCAAGGGTTTGGCGTCAAGGTCCCACCGCACACCCAGAAGATCTTAGAGCGCTTCCCCTCCCTTAGCCCAATGTCGAGCTAAGGTTACCTCAGAAAGCACAAAAAGATCTGGGAACAAGAAAGCCTTCTGAGGTACCCCCTTGGGTGTATTTGTAGATTTATAAAAAGGGCCTTCAAATAGCTGGCCTTTGTTGTTCAAAATGGCTATACGTAGTCCAAATTGGTCTGTTAATAGTGTAACCCTGCTGTTCTAAACAATTATTTGCACCCCCTATGAGGGTATCTAGGTAATTTTAGCTCTGGACCTTATTGGACAAAAGGTCTGCGAGATGGGCAATCGGTAGTCGGGGCGAATGTCGGGAGCATAGAGCACTGGCCGCCTTGAAGCCTTCTGGGGAGGCGAGTGCTTCGCTGGGCAACCATTCGCCCATCTTGGCGAGAAGGCGTAGCCCCCCCCCCCCCCCCCCCCCCCGCTAGGCCTTGAGCGAGTGCGAGCCTTAGGCTATGCAAATGACCCTCTTTAGGTCTTCGATGAGTTCGGGCAAAACTGCCTGACTCGCGTATTTGATGGGGTCCACTCATTGAATATGGGGTTGTACACAATTACTGCTCTTTGCGAGATTCAATAAAGCTCAGAAAGAATCATCCAAGCCCACATATTGGATGAGTGGATGTTGTCCTAGAAGAGAATCTTCTATGGGGCCCTCTATGGCCATATAAATATCAAGGTAGAGGAAATTATTTTCTGCCCTAATCCTTTGCCGCCGCTCTCGCATTCAGTCGTGATGTCACTTTCCAAGGAAGCTCTAGACTAAATCCACGTTGTTCAAGATAAAAACAAAGCCTTGATGGGCTCACTCGCCCCCTTGATTTCTCGGAGAGCAAGCCTTCTGAGGATCATTTACCTGAAGATGAATAAAGCAAAAGTGGTCCGGCGAGACCTAGCCAAGGAGGAGATGGCTTCTCGAAATTCTTCTCCATCCAAGATGTCCCTGGTATTTGCATTCGCTTAGCATTGCTCATCCCTTTTGTTGCCAAGACAAGATGTTGATTCGGCGTATCCATATGTAGATCCCGCCAGTGGAGAATAATGTTGAGGAGGCGAGTACAAAACCAGACTCGCTGGGGAGTGGGCACAACCAGGCGGCCTGCGAGATCACCGCCCCACCCCTCTCTGGCTCGATGTTTCTGTGCGGGAGAAATGTAACCCTTTTTCGAACTGTTAGCTTTTATCCTCTATCTTAATTATCTTCTCTTTGTAGCTCCTGCCCCAATGATTTCAGGGTTAAGATTTCTGACACCGAGATCCTTTGTACAGGAGACCCCAAAAGATCTCGCCTCGACTCTACACCCAGCGGGTATCACCCCCAACCTTCACTCTGAGCCGACAATCTTCCCACTAGGCCTAGCGAAGAGAAGAATATCCTTTGAAACCTCCTTTAAGGGGCGGCCTTGCACTTCTCGCCATCCATATAATAAGGACGCGGGTGCCGGATCAGGTAACAACTTGCCTTTCTCGCCATCCTTCTGATAATCATAGGTAACACCTTTTGTCGCAGGTTTTTGCGAAATCTCCACTGACGTTGATATTGATGAGGAGGAGATCTCACCCCTTCCTTCCCCAGATTCAATTACCGACTACCTAAGCAATCTTGAGGATGTTGTTGGGATGAAGCATCAAGTGCTCGAGATATTCTGGAAAGAATCATTGCTTCTTCGCGGGATCGCCAATCAGATGCGGGAGAGTCAGGAATCTACTGAGGAGCGGCTTCTTGGCCTGGAGAATAACTATGTACAACTAGTTGCCAATCTGTCAGGAGAGGTTGGTGGCTGGACGGAATATCCCGGCCACCATATTGCGCGGGTTGAAGATCAGCTTTATCTCGCGAAGCGAGAACTCTAGAAGATTCGCTCAATTCATTATGCACGCACCACGCCATGAGCGAGAACGGGAGG
This sequence comes from Platanthera guangdongensis, assembly GCA_039583875.1. Taxonomy (NCBI): domain Eukaryota; kingdom Viridiplantae; phylum Streptophyta; class Magnoliopsida; order Asparagales; family Orchidaceae; genus Platanthera; species Platanthera guangdongensis. The sequence goes on from CM077151.1 coordinate 151,278,143, forward strand.
CTACGGAAGGTCAAGATGGCCCCCTGGTGGGGCTACCGACACTCTCCTCCCACTCCTGTTTTATTTTATAAGCTTTGTAATAATAACTGTCGGCCTTGGTGCCGAATGCTGACAACTCATTATGTTTTATTGTTTGATTTCGCTTTCTTTATCCGTCATGTATATTCTGTTCTCGCGGGTGCTTTTATGTGTCGTTCCTCCTGCTTGAAACTGTGGTATGTGTGAGAAGGTGCAGGATCTCACCTAAGGCCAAGGACGGACCTGGGGTGAGATTTAAGAATGTGATATCCGCACTTTTTCCATGTTAGGATCATTTCCCGCCCAGACTTTTTTCAATAAATAGGCTGCTTACCTACCGCATTAATCATTGTGTTCATTAGTTTCTCCACTTTCTTTGAATTCTTTCAGCACTCGCGCTTTGCCCTTTATTATTCTTCTAGGCAAGATGTCAGGAGAAGGGGATGACAGGAACAAGTGTGTGATGGCATTCACCGACTACCCCTTCATCAACTGCAACATGTCTATGGAGGAATACCATTCCATAGACAACCTTTACATCACGTTGGGTTTCACCACGTGACATCCTTCGGACAACAAAGCCATCAACCAATTCTCGCCTATGGAACTCGCTATCCCCGTCGAGCATTTTGAAGTAGGACTCCGCCTCCCGCTATGTCTTGAGATTCGCCAGGCCTTACGCTACTTCGGTGTATTTCTCGTACAGCTGAACCCTAACTCCATAGCCTTGTCGGTTGCATTCTCATACTATATACGGTCGAAGCAAATGGAACTCAGCCTCCCGGTGTTCCGCAAATTGTTCAACTTTCGCACAAAGAAGGACAGGATCGCCTTCTTCTCTGGCAACAATCTTAAGGCGAAAGGTCTCGCCCTTAAAAACCACAACTGGGTAAAGAAGTTCATTTCGTCTCTGGTGACTTCGGCAACATTCCCCTCTCGCCAGTCCAGCAAGAAGAGTCCACCTATCGCCCTCCCAGTCTCGTCGTCCACGAGTCCAACCTTCACTAATTTCTTCTTGGGAATTATTTTGACTTCATCTTCCTGAGGAGGAACGTTGACATGCTTCTCCCAGTTATCACCGAGGAGGGTAAGGAAAGCATTCGCCATTTCAGGGGGCATCAACTTTGGAAACTTTTCTAACATATTATTCATACAGGGGTGTAATATCTTCTGCTTAATTCTCCATTCGCTGAAAGCTCCACATATTCTTCTGAGCAAGAACGTGCTGAGGCTATCGCAGCGGCCTGCAAGAGTTCTTTGCAGCCGTTGTCGGGATATAGTGATAAGAATCAGAAGCATGCCATACCGACACCTCTTCCTTCCAAGAAATTGTCAACCTCTGAGAAACCAGCAACCGCCGAGAATCCCAAAGATGTCGCGAGGCCAAAAGTCCTTGAGAAGCCGAGGGCCACCGAGAAGCCCACAAATGCCAATAAGCCAACCGCTGCAGATCTTGGCAAGGTCAAGGAGATTATCTCTGATTCTCCTAAAAGCAGTGTCAGCGGTGTGGTGAATAGGGTTGGATAGACCAGCGGGACCTCGGCATGGGAGAATCCAGAACCTAGGGGCCATTGGAACTTTGGCCTATGCGAAGATGTGCTGCATGATTGGGAAGAGACATTGTTGGTGTGGGATCGAAATGCCAATAGGGCCTCTATCTCAACCGTGCTCCCTTCTTGGCAGGAAGGTGATGCCGTCTCTGTCCAGGCCTATGCACTGGCCTTCGGCTTGTATGGGCGGGACATCACTGCCTACTATAATAGGGCATTGACAAAGTCACTCGCCTACGAGAGCTTGTGGTCCCAATTTTGCGCCCTCGAGCTCACGCATATGTCGGCCCGCCATAACATCAGCCTCCCACGTCAACTAGAGGATGTTAGCTCCTCGCGATCCACCTTCTATTCAGAGGTGAAGAAGCTGAAGTGGAGCTCGCGGGCACCATGAGATATCTCGCCCTGCGAGAAGTGGGAGTGGTAAATTGTTACTCCCTTTTATGTTCATTCGCCAAACCTCTACTCTTCCCCTGATTCTTTGTTATTTTGCAGGATGCCGCGACCGTTGCCGCAAAGGACACACTTATCTCCCATATAGAGGACAAGAATAGGAGGATAAGGGCCCAAAATTAACAGTGGATTGACTCGCTGATTCCTCCCCCGGGCGCGAAGAAGGAAACCTTACTGCATACCCAACACGAGATCGACCTGATCATGCGGGAACATGCCATCATGGGAGTTGGGTACGTGCTCCAGATGATGAAACATGTCGGATTCCTCAACAACAATGGCGAGAAGGTGACGGTCGAGATCCTGATGTCGGAGCTCTTCCATCCTGTTCTCGAGCCCACGCTGAGCGTGGATGAAGATTCAGACGAGAGCGAGCATTCGGCCTCATCGTCTTGAGGCTCTCGCACCCTACCCCTTGTCACCTTTGCTTCTGCATGTACTCTTTCTTTCATGCCTTAACCCCTTTTGACAATGTAAAAATTTTAGACGAATGGAATACGATGTTAAAAAATTCTCTCCTTTGCTTTTTATTCTTTGTGATACCGAGTAACGCAGTATTTTGGAATGTATTCGACTTACGCTCTCGCTTAGCTTAGGGCCGAAACAACTCGCCACCCTTTAGGCCGACTTTTGCTTAGGATTAGACTTCGCATCGTTTTAGCCCTTTTAGCCCACACGCATGCAAGTTCTTGATCTTGCGAGAACGAGCTCTTGGCACTCATGTTAGCTTCCCTCTTTAGACAGGAGAGATCCCTTTCTTGGCGATATCTCGCCTAGATCTTATTCTTTCTTCAAAGGACTTTAGTACTGGGTCCTGTTTTCTTGGTAAGATTAGTTGAGGACATGTCTTGAAAACTTCGTCCACCGAGGACCCCTACCATGCCAGTGGGGTGAAAGCCCGACAGCCAAAGCAATTCTGGACAAACTTAGAACAAGAGTCTTACTTTCCTTCGATCAACCGTCGGGCGCTACCACCGGCCCAATCATCTAGGTGAGAGCCTGACGACGGGTGTTGAACATCAACCAGACTCAGCTCCATGGTCATAACGACGTCCAACGGGGATCCCGGCGCTGCCAGTTAGGTTGAAGCCTGACAGCGGGAGCATCCTGGAATATAATCCCAGAGCGAGAAGATATTCCTTTGGTCAACCTACGGGTGCTACCATTGGCCCGATCAGCTAGGTGAAAGCCTGACAGCGGATGTTGAGCATCAACTGGACTCAGCCCTAGGGTCATAATGATGTCCAATGTGGATCCCAACCCTGCCAGCTATGTGGGAGCCTGACAGCGGGAGCGTCTCGGGACCTAACCCCAGAGCGAGAAGATATTCTTATGGCCAACCTCCGGGCGCTACCATCCGCCCGATCAGTTTGGTGAAAGCCTGATGGCGGATGTTGAGCATTCACTGAACTCAGCTCCAGGATCATAATGACATAAAATGGGGATCCCGGACCTGCTAGCTAGGTGGAAGCCTTACAGCAGGAGCATCCCGGGACTTAACCCCAGAGCGAGAAGATATTCCTTAGGCCAACGTCCAGGCACTAACATGGGCCCGATCAGCTAGGTGAAAGCATGACGATGGATGTTGAGTATCAACCGGAGTCAGCCCTAGGGTCATAACGATGTCCAACGGGGATCACGGCCCTACCAGCTAGGTGGGATACTGACAGCGGGAGCATCCCGAGACCTAACCCCAAAGCGAGAAGATATTCCTTTGTCCAACCTCCGGGCGCTACCATCAGCCCGATCAGCTAGTTGAAAGCCTTACAACAGATGTTAAGCATTAACCAGACTCAGCCCTAGGGTCATAACAACATCCAAAGGGGATCCCGACCATTCCAGCTAGGTGGGAGCCTGACAGTGGGACGGTAACGGTACCTAACCCCAGAGCGAGAAGATATTCCTTTGGCCAACCTCCGTGCGCTACCATCGGCCCGATCAACTAGGTGAAAGCCTGATGGTGGATGTTGAGCATCAACCAGACTTAGCCCTAGTGTTATAACGACATCCAACGGGGATACTGGCCCTTCCAGCTAGGTGGAATCCTGACAGCGGGAGCATCTTAGGACCTAACCCCAGAGAGAGAAGATATTCCTTTGGCCAACCTTCTGGCATTACCATCGGCCCCATCAGCTAGGTGAAAGCCTGATAATGGATGTTGAGCATCAATTGGACTCAGCCCCAGGGCCATAATGACATACAATGTGGATCCCGGACCTGCCAGCTAGGTGGGTGCCTGACAGCGGGACCATCCCGGGACATAACCCCATAGCGAGAAGATATTCCTTTCATCAACCAATCATCGTTCTTACCAGCTAGATGGAAGCCTGGTGGCGGGGGCATATCATGACTCAGCTCAATGAAGACTTGCAACAAGCTTGACCTGCAAGAGGGATGGGGCATCAAGGAATTTGATTCATCAAAGTAGAGTACATATATATTTTTACGGATAGAAATGTTTCAAGTTATCACCGCTCCAGGTGTGACTTGGGGTCTCTCCCTCTACATTCCGGAGATGGTACCCTCCTGATCTCTGAACCTCCCAAACAATGTACAGGCCTTCCTAGTTAGGGTTGGGCTTTCCCACTACGGCTGAACTCCTTGCTGCATCCACCTTCTTAAAACCAAATCCCCCTCCGCGAACTGTTTTACCCTGACGTGCTTGTCAAAATACTTTGCCATTCTCCTTTTTACTTCTTCATGGCGGATGGCGGAGTGGTCACGCAGCTCCTCCGTTATGTCAAGTGATAGTCGTAGCTATTCATCATTTTCAGCTTGCCATTCTTCCATTCCTGCCTCTGCCTCAACCACCCAAGACGTGCAGACCTCAAACTCAATTAAGAGCACCACCTCGCATCCATGGGAGAGCTCGAAAGGAGTATCCCATATAGCCGTGTTAGGGGTGGTTCTCAGGGCCCAGAGAACCGAATGAAGCTGCTCCACCCAGCTACCCATCAAATTTTCCACTTTCTTCTTCAGGAGACTGACAATGATCTTATTTTCCACCTCCACTTGTCTGTTGCTCCTAGGGTGAGGGACCTACGCGACCATGAGGTCAATACCGAGCTGCCCATAGATGATGATGAACTCGACGCTAGCAAACTGAGGACCATTATCCATAACAATGGCTTGCGGCAACTCCTATCAGTAGATTATCTCCCCCCAAACAAAATTCCTGATAACCTGGGACGTCACGTTCATCATCTCCTTCACTTCCAAACACTTAGAGAAATAATCTATCACCACCAACAGGAACCTCCTCTGCTCGCTGGCCTGGGGAAAAGATCCAACCAAATCCATCCCCCAAATGGCAAAGGGCCATGGGGTCGTGATACTTCTGAGGTGCTGGGCAGGTTGTAGTTGGAGGGGGGGCGGGGGTGAAAAACTTGCATTTGCAGCACTTTTTCGAGAATTATGCAGTGTCGTGGCCTAGAGTAGGCCAGAAGTACAGCTGTCGGACAATTCTTCCTTGTAAGGTCCGACTCCCAGAGTGACTCCCACACTCCCAGAATGGACCTCCTCCAAGATTCTCTGGACCTCCCTCTCTTCCATGCAACGTGCGAACATCCCCGAGAGAGTCTTTCTATATAATTGCACATCGCGGATGAGGTAGTACGCCGACTTGTGCTTGAATTTCTTTTTGTCCATCCATTTCAGATACTCCCCTGTGGAAAGGAAGGTTGTGAACAAGTCCATCCATGAGGGGCAATGATCCACCTCCATCAGCTCTCCTCTTCGATGGAAGAGTGGAATAGGTCGTTGTTGCTACACCCCCACTGTCACAACCCGCATTATCTCTACGATTACACCGCATCAGAGTAAGAGAAAATACGTGTCGTGATGCCACGTCGTGCAGGGGATAACTGCACACGCTCAGGCAAAACTCCAGACTTTATATTTTAAGGAAAAAATCGTTGATTAATATGAAAGATAACCAGTTATGTTGAATGGTTGTATCCCTCGGCACGGTGGATCAGCTAGTCCACAATTAAAAGTATATTTATACACAACAGAAAATACTTTGGTTCAATTAAGTTGACCCCCTAAATGAGCATAAGTGTCCCCGAGGGACGACTCATGGTATGCACTACTCTAAAGTGAATATAGTATATATGAAAGATAGTCTTTTACGCTAAGGAAAAATAGTGTCTTGGTTTTATAAATATATTATGCATGAGATACATATAGTAATGCTTTTAGGGTTTAAAATATCTAACATGCAACCTTGCATAAATCCTTCCCAGAAGCAAGTAAACAACCACGAATAGGCAAAAATAGCAGTTTAAGTTCATACCCAGCATCGCAAGAAGCCACTAGTGGGCATCAACAACCTGACACGAACCCACTGGTGAGTATGTATATCTATACATAATGGTAAAGAACTACCTCATAAAATCAGGGATCAGCTATCTCAGCTACCCAAAAGGCCACCAACAAGCCCCTCCAAAAGAACTTGCCGCTGAACTGGCTACAACCTGGACCTGAGGCATTCAAGAAAAGAACACCTCAGCAAGATAATAATCAAAAAAGTAAATAGAGCATTAGATTTATGAGCAAGTAAGGAGGGTTTACCAACCCGTCAACAATCTGCTATAAGCAAAAGAAAGGGCATGACAGTAAGAAAAGAGCACGGTCTAAAGCACAGCAAAGCACACCAAGTGCGAGCAATAAAAGCAATATGCCCTACCAAAAGAGCCTGCAATAGCAACAAGACATATACATATATGCCAAAAGAAAAAGCCATAGAATAGGAAAGGAGCTAACAGTCTTAACACGTGGGTTAATGGTAGTGGTCAAAACATGGATTTGAATACATAACCGAAACTAGATCCAAAAAGGGCTAAGGGGTCAAACAGTGGCAGCTTTAGGGTCCGACACACGCCAACCCAAACTGGGGCAAAAGGCGGTGGCCACAACTCTCCACACAAAACCACCCCTCCAGAGGCACCAAAACTCCACCACCTGCCACAACCCAAAAGTCGGCATGCAAAAACTAGCCGAACACCCAATACCACCCCCTACAGAATAGGGAAAAGTCATACTAACAATCCTAAGGAAACACACGAACCCAAGACAGAAACGTCGAGCCCACTCGACGCGGCGTTGAGTAAGCTCCACTTACTTGACGCCCAAAATACTTAGCCGCAAAACCTACGCTGGATGACGGCGTTGAATAAACTCGGTTCACTCAACGCTGTCAGCGCTTTCTACTTAGGGTAAACGTAAAGTTTAGTTAAAACCGCAGCCTAAACTCACTCAACGTGCGGAAACAGAGAGTTGGGAATTTAATTCCAACCCTCCCTTCCATCCTATCTACTCGGGGCTACCGTAACTAAACCTAAACTACAACTAACCGCAGCCTCACCCTAACTCTAGCTACCCACTGTACACCAAAATGAGACAAAAAGAGAGAAAGCTTGACTTAAATGTAGAAAGTAATGAAGCAGCCCATGGCTGGAATGAGTGAAAAAGGAATCCTATTACTCTAATTACTAGGGAGGAAAATAAAGAAAACAGAAGTATTGCACAGGAAATGAAAACAGAGTAAGGGTTAGAAATAATTTGGCAAGGGAAAGGGAGCCACTTGCCTCTACCTCCAGGAAAAAACAACAGCTATCTCCAAAGCTGGGCACCGGCGGCAAGATCGGCCACCTAGAAGACCAAAACTGAAGCTTTAAGGAAGAAGAAAAGAAATCTGAAATTCTCAACTTCTAGAATCAACCCTAAATCGAGAAAAACTTACATGGAAGAGAAGATCTAGACGAGAGCAAGCCAAATCCGCTGTCGTTTGAGAAAAACGAGCTCCCTCCCGCAATCACCGACCAAAAAAACACCGCCTTCTCCCAAAACCCCTCCGCTGGAAACTCTCCAGACACGGGAACGACGAAATGAGAAGGAAAATGGTTCACGACAACAAAAGATGCTCTCAGGAGAAAAAGTACGGAACACACCCCAGACATGCCCGTGACACGCCCTTGTCCCGTCCGACACGCCGGTGTCACAGGGAGTGTCACTCACCTACCCTGTAACACCTCCCCTGTAGTGGACGTATAATATGGGTCCGGCCGGGGCCCCACAACATACGAACGCCACAGCTTTAGTATTATAAGTTGATATAGCTACCCAAACTCAAAACACTTGCACAACACAGCGGAAAACCAAGCACAACTAGAAGTTATCCACTAACCAAAAGAGTAAACAAATGGCCTTAAGGCCTTACATCGAATGTCCAAAAGTAAATAGTACATCAAACATGAATGTGCATAGCACTCCTAGTCTACCTCGGCATGCAAGCCGGACAAAAGAGTCTCAAACAAACATCATCAAAAATGAAGTGCTTCAAAAAAGGGAAAAACACTTCATGGGGCTTAGGCCTTTCTGGCCGGCGTGCTAGGTTCTGCATGCGATCCTTGCCCTGTAAAAATTATTAGTAACGTGGGTCAGCAAAGGCTGAACTCAAACTGTGTAACAACACATCTCCTCCCGGCCGCCCCTAACGGACCCCGGGGAACCCTCCAACCTGCAAGTCAGCACTTCATATGCAAATAAACATCTATAAATAGGAAAGCATTAAAACAGGCTTGGATGTCTCAATCATCAAACATGTTCTCTATTGGTTGACTATATAAAGTAAGGGGCCTACTATGCAACATGAATACAACACTCGGGCTTCACCCAAGGTACCCTACAGCGTATGCATCTAGCACAACATCACATCATTTGGGTACTCACGTTTCCCCAATTGGCATAAAGCCGCAAACACTAAGGGAGTCACCTCTCCCTTAAGCGGCGCACAGGCCACCACAAGGAATTCTTGCCAAGGCCCCACCTGCTCGTGGGCTTAGCCCCGGGCTTGCCTGCAAGCTCTGACGTCTCATGTCAGGATTCCAACAAACACAGACCGACCGATTCTAAGAAGCCTTGCTGGACCCCACCCGCTCATGGCCTCTTTGCCCGGGCTTGCCCCAAGCTTGGCATTCTCGTCAGTCTCACAGAAGGGGACTAGTCTCGCCAGGACACTCTCCACACATGACGCACATGTCACGGGATAGCCAGCCGACCACGGAGACATAGCCACGCCTTGGCACAACACAAACCAAGACTAAATACATCGTAATCCCTCTTTGTACTGCAGCGTTCCCGCGCACCAAGGAAACCATCTCCAACTCGTACGGAGCTAACCTTGTTCACCAAGGAAACCATCTCCAACTCATACGGAGCTAACCTTGTCCCTCAAGGAAACCATCTACCGCCACGAGGAGCTAACCTTGTCCGGGTTCGACTACACGTACCTTTTCAAGCAAACGGGACAATCACCACCACCACACAAACGGCATCTTGCCGCAACGGAAAATCTCTATGAATCCCTAAGTTCGTATGCAACATCACCGAGTCGGACTAACGGTCGCGACTACGGCTTCACCCACCATGCCTAATCCACTAGCGAAGCGGATCTCTAATGCAAGATATGCCGGGGACGGACTCAATCAACCCGGAGGTTCCTCTTGAACCTTGGCAAACCAAAGCCCCTCTCATTTGAGAGTTTGGTGCCCAAAAATCTAGAAGAAAACGATGCTAAAAACGTGCATCCTAAAGACCGAGAGGAGAGATATCGTTACCTTCCGACTCCTCTTCCTTGCCATGGCAAAAATGGCCGGATGGAAATCTTCGTAACGCTCTAAGCTCCACGGATCCGGACTCGGCTCGCGATTTGGAGCTCCGAAACCCTTCCTACAGCCCAAGACCTTCTTCTTCTTCCTCCTTGCTCTAGTTTCTCTCAAGAACTTAGAAAGAGAAGACTTGAAAAAAAATGAGGATCTACAACCCTAACTTCGGACTTAACTTCCCAGGAGATGGCCTGAACCGTTAGATCCCAAAACCAGAAAAAGAATGGCCGCGATTCGCCTGGAAAACAGAAGACCTGGGCCGAACACGGCCTGGCACACGCCCGTGTCCAGGGCCGTGTGCCCCATTCGCCGTCTCAAATCGACGCGCCTGGAATCGCACACGGGCATCCGACACGCCCGTGTTCCATCTGACACGCCCGTGTCCCCAGTGACACGGCCGTGTGGCTAGCCGTGTGCCTCCAACTACACGGCCCCGAAACCAACCCGAGAGGTGACACGGCCTGGAACACGCCCGTGTCCCAAGCCGTGTGCCAAGTCTCGACACCCGTCGACAGGCTTTGTGTCGACACCGCGGAAAAACGTCGAGCGAAGATCGTCGACCAAGCGGGACACGCCCTGTGACACGCCCGTGTCACAGGCCGTGTGCCCCAGTCTCGACACCTTGTCGAGCAAAAGTGTCGACACTTGGGGCGAGTGTCGACACGGCCTCGACACGGCCTGCGACACGCCTGTGTCGCAGGCCGTGTGCCACCCTCTCGACACTTTGTCGAGCGAAAGTGTCGACACTTGGGCCGAGTGTCGACACGGCCTCGACACGCCCTGCGACACGCCCGTGTCGCAGGCCGTGTGCTACCCTCTCGACACTTTGTCGAGCGAAAGTGTCGAAACTTGGGCCGAGTGTCGACACGGCCTCGACACGCCCTGCGACACGCCCGTGTCGCAGGCCGTGTTCTCCTGCCAGAAACCCAAAAAAATTTTCTGAACTGCAGACTGAGCCTCTTGAAAAACTGGGGTGTTACAACTCTCCCCCACTTAACAGAATTTCGTCCCGAAATTTCAAAACAAAAGAGGTACAAAACTTAAATTGTACCTGACAAAAATAGTTCTGGATAGTCTTCTAGCATGGCCTGTTCTCGCTCCCAAGAGAACTCCTCACGACCGCAGTTGTCCCAACGAACTTTCACAAGTTTAACTTCTTTATTCCGCAACTGCCGACTCTCTGAATCTTCTATAGCGATTGGAAGGACTCGCGTCCTCAAGTCTTCCTCAATCGGCACCGATGCCGGCTCAATCACCACGCTAGCCTCCACCAAGGCTTTCCTCAAAACGGAGACGTGGAAGACATCATGTAATCCACTCAAATCTGCGGACAACGCCAACCTATAGGCTGCTTCTCCTATCCGCTCAACAATTTCAAAATGCCCCAAAAACCTTGGACTCAACTTCTTGAGTCGGCGAATCCGTGAGACGCCTTTGAACGGCTTAACCTTCAGATAAACCCAATCACCAACTGCAAATTCCAACTTCCGGTGACGAGCATTAAAATATTTTGCTTGCCTGTCTTGCGCCACTTTCATACGCTCTTGGATGGTCCGAACCAACTCACAAGCGTCAACTACCACATCCTTTCCCAAAAGTTTGGTGTCTCCCGCCTCTGCCCAAGACATTGGCGTTCGACACCGCCTCCCATACAAAGCTTCGTATGGCGCCATCTTTATGCTTGCTTGAAAACTGTTATTGTATGCAAATTCTACCATGAAGAGGTGATCCTCCCACCTCTTGCCAAAATCAAGAACGCACATTCTCAACATATCCTCCATAGTACGGTTCGTTCTCTCCGTTTGCCCATCAGTTTGAGGATGGAACGCCGTACTGAACTTTAGCTTCGTGCCCAAACTCTTCTGAACCAGTCTCCAGTCCTTGGACGTAAACCGTCCATCGCGATCACTGACTATGCTCTTAGGAATTCCGTGCAGTCGCACAATGTTGTGAACATACAACTCCACCAGCTTCTCCACGCTGTCCTCTTTCCGATTCGGGATGAAGTGAGCCACCTTGGTTAGGCGATCCACGATCACCCAAATAGCATCATTACCATGCTGCGATCTAGGCAAACCATGCACAAAGTCCATGGAAATGTCCTCAAATTTCCACTCGGGAATTGGAAGGGGCTTCAGGAACCCGCCCGGTTTCTGACATTCGGCCTTCACCAAGGCACATGTTTGGCAACGACTCACATACAAAGCTATATCCCGCTTCAACCCCGGCCACCAAAAGGATTTCTTTATATCCAAGTACATCTTTGTACTGCCCGGGTGAATGGAGTACTTTGAGAAGTGAGCCTCAAACATCAACTCCTCACGGAGATTGCCAAACTGCGGTACACAAACCCTTCCATCCTTTCTCAGGATTCCCCCGGTCATCTCCCAGGTGCTGCTCTCGCCCGTTTGAGCCTCCAACACAAAAGGTTGAAACTCCACATCTAATCGAGTCGCTTCCCGAATACGATCGGACAAGTCATTTTGCACTTCAATCCAGTTAAACCGAGCCACGCTAGACTCTCCTCTCGCAACACATTCCAATCCAAGGGACTCCCATTCCCGTACCAATCGCTCATCATGAGCTTCGATCCAATTTCCTTGCCCCGAGTACTTTCTACTCAACGCATCCGCCACCACATTGGCTTTACCCGGCGTATACTGGATCGCCACTTCGTAGTCTCCAAGAAACTCAACCCATCTGCGTTGCCGCATGTTCAAGTCCTTTTGATCCAAGAGATACTTTAGGCTTTTATGGTCCGTGAAGATCTCCACCCTTGCGCCATACACATAGTGTCGCCAAATTTTCAATGCGAAGATTACCGCCGCCAACTCCAAATCATGGACGGGGTAATTCCTCTCATGAGGTTTCAGCTGTCTAGACCCAAAAGCTATCACCTTCCCATGTTGCACCAAAACGCAACCCAAACCGCATCCTGATGTGTCACTGAAAATTTGAAATCCATCGGTCCCTTGCGGTAAACTCAGGATCGGAGCCATCATAAACCTCTCCTTCAGGGCCTCAAATGCTTGACCGCACTCTTGGGTCCACACAAATTTATGGTCTTTGCGAGTGAGAGAGGTGAGGGGTAGAGCTATCTTCGAGAAATTCTCCACGAATCTCCTATAATACCCGGCTAGTCCAAGAAAACTTCGGACTTCCGCCATGGTCCTCAACACCGGCCAATCTCTGATGGCCTCCACTTTCGCTGGATCCACTGCCACCCCATCACCACTAATCACGTGGCACAAAAATGCCACCTTCTCCAACCAGAACTCGCATTTGGAGAATTTTGCATACAACTCATTCTCCCTCAACATTTGCAAAACCATTCTTAAGTGGGTCTCATGCTCCACTTGCGATTTGGAATACACCAAAATATCATCAATGAAAACAACCACAAAAGAATCCAAGTATTCCCGGAATACCCGATTCATCAGATCCATGAACACCGATGGTGCGTTCGTCAACCCGAACGGCATCACCGTAAACTCAAAGTGTCCATACCTTGTATCAAAGGCAGTTTTGGGTATGTCCTCATCTCGAATTCGCAGTTGATAGTAGCCTGACTTCAAGTCCAGTTTCGAATATACCACTGACCCCACCAATTGGTCGAACAAATCGTCTATCCGAGGGATCAGATACTTATTCTTGACGGTCAATTTGTTCAGCTCTCGGTAGTCTATGCATAGGCGCATGCTACCGTCCTTCTTCTTTACAAACAACACCGGTGCGCTCCACGGTGAAGAACTGGGTATAATATACCCTTGCTCCAACAGTTCCTGTAACTGTACCTTAAGTTCCGCCAACTCCTTTGGTGCCATCCTAAAAGGAGGACGTGACATCGGTCTAGCCTCCGGCACTAACTCGATCGAGAAGTCGATCTCCCGCCGAGGAGGCGCTCCAGGAAGTTCATCCGGAAATACATCCTTGAACTCTGCCACCACAGGCACTTCCTCAATAGATAGTTGGGAGAGACGAAACTCCAATAACGCTACAAGCGCTACACCACCCTGGTTAACCGCCCGCACCAACTGCATGTCCGAAATCAGGGAACATGCCACTCCACAAAGGCCCTCAAATTTGACTTCCGTTTGCCCCTTACTCCTTAGAGTCACTACCTTGGATAAACAATCAATGCTGGCGCGCTGTTCTGCAAGCCAGTCCATGCCCAAAATGACATCGAACTCTACTAAAGGTAACACTGATGCTTCCAGAGCGAAGACAACTCCGTCTAGCTCCCAACAAATGCGCCCTTTAGCCCCGGTGGTCATAGATGACCCATTGGGCATGCGCACTTTCAGCTCTGCTCCCGACGAAAAAGACTCAACTCCTATTCTCCGGATGAAGCTCTCCGCAAGAAAGGAGTGCGATGCTCCCGTATCAAACAATACCCTAGCGGGGTATCCGGAAACTAACACGAAGCCTACAACATAGACATTCCACAAAAGTCTAAAAGGATGAAGCACAAAATTTAAACTTAAATTTTCTTCATACCTGTCACCACATCAGTCTGGCGGATCGCTTCCTGTTGTCCAGGGTTGTAGGCCATTGGTTGCACCGGTTGGAACCGAGAAGCGCTCGACTCCGCCATCTTTCCCTTCTCTGCAGCACTGGGGCCGGAGCGCACAGTCTGCTCCTGCCTTGCCTCCTGCCCCGCTCCCCCTTGCTGACAAGCACGGGCTATATGCCCAACCTTCCCGCAGTTGTAGCACGTCGGCGGTCCCCTAGAGTGGGAACCCCCAGGCGTCCAGCTGCTCCTCTCACCCGATCTGGGAGTGTGAGGCTTCTTCCTCCACCTACTCCCATCAGACTTTCCATGAGATTGGGAAGTCTTCCCTTCCCCTTGCTTGGGGGTAAAACCCTTTCGACGCTGGGTTCGCTCAAGATCATTCTCCAAACTCCTGGCGGCTTCAACTAGATCATTAAATCCCGCCCTCTTCATGGAGATGAGGGGTTGTCTCAGATTTTCCCTCAACCCTTGGTAGAAGAGGTTATCCCTCTCTACATCATCAGCCATTGTCGTTCCCGCATAACGACCCAAACGGGTGAACTCTTGCACGTACTCGTCCACCGTCTTGTCTTGCTGCATTAGATGCAGAAACTGCCTCTGCAGGGCCAGCCGCGTAGAAACTGGTATATATCTCTTTAGAAAAGCGTCCCCAAATTCCTCCACCGACGGGGTGCGTCCAGGGAACTGGCGGCCACTAAGGCTCACCCACCACAACTTGGCGTCTCCTTCCAACATGAACGTCGCATACTCAGCTTTCTTTTCCTCTGGCGTCTCTGCCGCCCTTAGTAGTTCTTGAATACGAACCCACCAATCCTCCGCATCCGTTGGCGTTCCAACACCCTTGAAGGACGGGGGATGGAAACTCAGGAAATACTTCATGTGTCGGTCTCCATGTCCTACCACCACCCTTTCTGCCAAAGGCTCCACTCGCCTGGCTTCTCCGCCTGGCACGGCCGTCGCCGTGTCCGGTGTAGCAGGGGTTGCTACCTGGGCTGCAGCCGCCGCTTGGGCTGCCACCATCGCTTCTGCAAGCATACGGCAGAAGTCGGCCGGGTTTACACCCGTGCCCAAAAGGCCTGGAGCAGTAGCACTGCTCGCCGAGAGATCATCCCTTGCTCTTGAAGTGCCCGCCTCGTTGCTTGCACTCTTCAGGAAAATAAGAAATAAGGGATTAGTCTCCAATCTCAAGACTAAAATATAAGGACACTCACGGTCCCGCGTTACTCTTATGTGGATAACTTCTCTACAAACCGACCTCGAATCTAACCTCCCTCTGATACCAAATTGTAACACCTCCCCTGTAGTGGACGTATAATATGGGTCCGGCCGGGGCCCCACAACATACGAACGCCACAGCTTTAGTATTATAAGTTGATATAGCTACCCAAACTCAAAACACTTGCACAACACAGCGGAAAACCAAGCACAACTAGAAGTTATCCACTAACCAAAAGAGTAAACAAATGGCCTTAAGGCCTTACATCGAATGTCCAAAAGTAAATAGTACATCAAACATGAATGTGCATAGCACTCCTAGTCTACCTCGGCATGCAAGCCGGACAAAAGAGTCTCAAACAAACATCATCAAAAATGAAGTGCTTCAAAAAAGGGAAAAACACTTCATGGGGCTTAGGCCTTTCTGGCCGGCGTGCTAGCTTCTGCATGCGATCCTTGCCCTGTAAAAATTATTAGTAACGTGGGTCAGCAAAGGCTGACCTCAAACTGTGTAACAACACATCTCCTCCCGGCCGCCCCTAACGGACCCCGGGGAACCCTCCAACCTGCAAGTCAGCACTTCATATGCAAATAAACATCTATAAATAGGAAAGCATTAAAACAGGCTTGGATGTCTCAATCATCAAACATGTTCTCTATTGGTTGAGCATATAAAGTAAGGGGCCTACTATGCAACATGAATACAACACTCGGGCTTCACCCAAGGTACCCTACATCGTATGCATCTAGCACAACATCACATCATTTGGGTACTCACGTTTCCCCAATTGGCATAAAGCCGCAAACACTAAGGGAGTCACCTCTCCCTTAAGCGGCGCACAGGCCGCCACAAGGAATTCTTGCCAAGGCCCCACCCGCTCGTGGGCTTAGCCCCGGGCTTGCCTGCAAGCTCTGACGTCTCATGTCAGGATTCCAACAAACACAGACCGACCGATTCTAAGAAGCCATGATGGACCCCACCCGCTCATGGCCTCTTTGCCCGGGCTTGCCGCAAGCTTGGCATTCTCGTCAGTCTCACAGAAGGGGACTAGTCTCGCCGGGACACTCTCCACACATGACGCACATGTCACGGGATAGCCAGCCGACCACGGAGACATAGCCACGCCTTGGCACAACACAAACCAAGACTAAATACATCGTAATCCCTCTTTGTACTGCAGCGTTCCCGCGCACCAAGGAAACCATCTCCAACTCGTGCGGAGCTAACCTTGTTCACCAAGGAAACCATCTCCAACTCATACGGAGCTAACCTTGTCCCTCAAGGAAACCATCTACCGCCACGAGGAGCTAACCTTGTCCGGGTTCGACTACACGTACCTTTTCAAGCAAACGGGACAATCACCACCACCACACAAACGACATCTTGCCGCAACGGAAAATCTCTACGAATCGCTAAGTTCGTATGCAACATCACCGAGTCGGACTAACGGTCGCGACTACGGCTTCACCCACCATGCCTAATCCACTAGCGAAGCGGATCTCTAATGCAAGATATGTCGGGGACGGACTCAATCAACCCGGAGGTTCCTCTTGAACCTTGGCAAACCAAAGCCCCTCTGATTTGAGAGTTTGGTGCCCAAAAATCTAGAAGAAAACGATGCTAAAAACGTGCATCCTAAAGACCGAGAGGAGAGATGTCGTTACCTTCCGACTCCTCTTCCTTGCCATGGCAAAAATGGCCGGATGAAAATCTTCGTAACGCTCTAAGCTCCACGGATCCGGACTCGGCTCGCGATTTGGAGCTCCGAAACCCTTCCTACAGCCCAAGACCTTCTTCTTCTTCCTCCTTGCTCTAGTTTCTCTCAAGAACTTAGAAAGAGAAGACTTGAAAAAAAATGAGGATCTGCAACCCTAACTTCGGACTTATCTTCCCAGGAGATGGCCTGAACCGTTAGATCCCAAAACCAGAAAAAGAATGGCCGCGATTCGCCTGGAAAACATAAGACCTGGGCCGAACACGGCCTGGCACACGCCCGTGTCCAGGGCTGTGTGCCCCATTCGCCGTCTCAAATCGACGCGCCTGGAATCGCACACGGGCATCTGACACGCCCCTGTTCCATCTGACACGCCCGTGTCCCCAGTGACACGGCCGTGTGGCTAGCCGTGTGCCTCCAACTACACGCCCCCGAAACCAACCCGAGAGGTGACACGGCCTGGAACACGCCCGTGTCCCAAGCCGTGTGCCAAGTCTCGAAACCCGTCGATAGGCTTTGTGTCGACACCGCGGAAAAACGTCGAGCGAAGATCGTCGACCAAGCGGGACACGCCCTGTGACACGCCCGTGTCACAGGCCGTGTGCCCCAGTCTCGACACCTTGTCGAGCAAAAGTGTCGACACTTGGGGCGAGTGTCGACACGCCCGTGTCGCAGGCCGTGTGCCACCCTCTCGACACTTTGTCGAGTGAAAGTGTCGACACTTGGGCCGAGTGTCGACACGGCCTCGACACGCCCTGCGACACGCCCGTGTCGCAGGCCGTGTGCCACCCTCTCGACACTTTGTCGAGCGAAAGTGTCGACACTTGGGCCGAGTGTCGACACGGCCTCGACACGCCCTGCGACACGCCCGTGTCGTAGGCCGTGTTCTCCTGCCAGAAACCCAAAAAATTTTTCTGAACTGCAGACTGAGCCTCTTGAAAAACTGGGGTGTTACATACCCGCTCGATGACCATCGATCTCAGCTCGACGAAACACGGGACACGCCCTATGACACGCCCGTGTCACAGGCCGTGTACCAACTCAAACACCACTCGACGATCGTCAAGCGCCGATCGTCGAACAGAGAGACACGCCCCGTGTCACGCCCGTGTCCGATACGACACGACCGTGACACTGTCGTATTCTCACTAAAACACCACCCGACGACCATCGAGCGCAGCTCGACGAACCGAAGGGGGACACGCCCTGTGACACGCCCGTGTCACATGCCGTGTTCCTACCAAAAACACCCGTCGACCAAAATTTGTCGACCACACAAAGGAGAGCTCTACCCGAGCTCGACACGCCCTAGGTCATGCCCGTGACCTAGGTCGTGACACCCAAACGTACACAAAACAGCTAACTCCTTAGCTAAAAAAAAGAAGAGCAGGCACCAGCCTAACAAGCTCGGCCACACCAGGCCATGCACAGCACAACAACATTACAGCTAACATAACAAACATCGAAACGATGCGAAAGCAAACGATCTCGGACTTCGACCAAAACTCGCACCGTAGCAAAACTCCCTAGCTACGAAAACAACGATGAGGTCGAAAACAACATCCGACGATCGCACACTTGGGCTAACACCTCCCGAAGTCAAAACAAAAGGATTTCCCTAAGAGGCCCAACCAAGTCACCAAAACAGACTCCGGCTAGCTGGGGAAACTTGCCAACAGGCTACAACCAGGCTACACAAGGAACCTAAAGAGCTAAGACCACGCTCTACAACGGCGAAGGGCCGGAAATGCGTCATCGTAATGCCAATCAAAGATCAAACAAAACACAGAAAAACCGGGGGCATTACAACCACTCCCCCTAAAAGAAAGTTTCGTCTCGAAACTTTACTCACAACACTCCTATAAAGAAGGAGAGAGAAAGAGCCAGGAAAGGGCTATATATATATAAATAAAATATAACATACCAGGCACAAGATCAGGGAAACAGAAGAGAGTGAGCCTCCCTCATAGCCGACTCCAATTCCCAAGTCGCGCTTTCTACATCCTGATTCCTCCATAAAACTATAACCATAGGAATAGTCTTCTTCCGCAACGCACGAACCTGAGAATCCAAAATGCGGACAGGCACCTCCACATAAGAAAGATTCGGCTCCAACTGAGGAACAGAATCCAAAACCTGCCTGCCATTCAGCACACATTTCCGCCGCTAACTGACGTGGAAAACATCATGCACGCTAGGGAAATTTGCGTGAAAAGCCAGCCTATAAGCTGATAACCCAATCCGCTCAACAATCAGAAACGACCCCACGTACCTCGGGTCCAACTTCATGTTCTTGCCAAAGCGCTTGACTCCGATCAATGGGGAGACCTTTAAGAACACTGAGTCCCCCACCACAAATTCCAAGTCCGATCTACGCCGGTTGGCGTTCTTCTTATATCTCTCCTGGGCTAACCGAAGCTTTTCCCGAATAAGCTTCACAGCGGTTTCCATCTCCTCGAGTGCTTCTGGACCCAACAAAGGTCTCTCACCAACCTCAGCCCAAAACAAGGGAGTCCTGCAGCGCCTCCCATACAAAGCTTCAAAAGGAGCCATTTGCAAGCTTTCTTGATAACTGTTGTTATACGCAAATTCCATAGGCCACAAGCACTCATCCCACGCTCCTCCGTGGTCCAGAATATAGCATCAGATCATATCTTCCACAATCTGATTTACTCGCTCCGTCTGACCATTGGTCTGCGGATGATAAGTTGTGGAATACCTCAAATCTGTACACAACCCCTCCTGAAGGCTCTTCCAAAAACGAGACGTGAACCTGGAGTCTCGATCCGATATGATACTCACGGGTACACCATGCAATCTGATAACCTCATCTAAATACAGCTCGGCTATCTTCCTCATCGGATAATCGATCTTAAATGGTACGAAGTGAGCACACGTCGTCAATCTGTCTACGATCACCCAAACTGAATCATGCCCCTTAGGAGATCTCGTTAAGCCTGTAATGAAATCCATCGAGATACTCTCCCACTTCCACATCGAAATATCCAAGGGAGTCAGCTTGACACCAGGCCTCCCATGGTCGGCTTTCACACGCCTACAAGTGTAACACTCAGAAACAAATCTAGCTATGTCCCTCTTCATCCCATACCACCAGGCAATCTGCTTTAAATCATGATACATCTTGGTAGAGCCTGGATGGTAGGCAACCCTAGATCCGTGGTCTTCTCTGCACACTATATCCCGGATATCTCCAACAGCAGGGATACAAAACCTGCCACGATACTTCAAGGTAACCGCATCATCTATAGATAAATCTGGCAATTCACCTTTTTCAGCTCGAAGATACAAATGCAGAAGATCGGGATCATCCTTTCGATGCAGTCTCGTAAGAGCAATCCACGAAGGTTCTGCCACTGCCAAGCTACTCTGCGAATCGCAGCTTCCCACAGAAATATCCATCAAAAGGAACTCTTCCACTAGACGCTCGGCGGAGAGATTGAAAATCTTCCCTGACTTCCGACTCAGGGCATCAGCCACCACATTAGCCTTACCCGGATGGTACTGGATTTCAACATCATAGTCGGCCACGTACTCCAACACCATCACCACTGGCGCAGATTCAATTCTTTCTGGGTGAATACATACTTTAAACTCTTATGATGCGTGAAAATCTTGCACTGCGCGCCATATAGCAAATGCCTCCACAATTTCAGCGCATAGATCACAGCTGCAAACTCCAGGTCATGCGTAGGGTAATTCCTCTCGTGAGTCTTTAGTTGCCTCGATCCGTACGCAATCACCTTCCCGCCCTGCATCAATACGCAGCCCAGTCTGACATGCGACGCATCCACATATATATCATACTCACTATCTTCAGTAGGCAAAGACAAAATTGGAGCTAAACATAACCTTCTTTTTAGTTCCTCAAAAGCCTCCTCACACTTGCCATCCCATATGAAGGCTACATTCTTCTGCGTCAACTTGGTCAACGACGGAGACAAGGTAGAGAATCCCTCTACAAATCTTCTATAATATCCAGCCAAGCCCAAGAAGCTTCTGATCTCTTTGGGAGTAACAGGCGTCGCCCATTCCATAACAGCAGCGATCTTTTCTGGTCCACCGATATTCCCTCCTTATTAACCACGTGGCCGAGAAAAGAAACTTGAGGCAACCAAAATTCGCATTTGCTCAGCTTGGCATATAGCTTATGGTCGCTCAGAGTCGCCAAGACCAGTCGCAAATGTCGATCATGCTCCTCCGCATCTTTAGAGTACACTAAAACATCGTCTATAAAGACAATCACAAACTTATCTAGAAAATCCTTGAAAACTGTGTTCATCAAATCCATAAAAGCTGAGGGCGCATTAGTCAAACAAAATGACATAACAAAAAACTCAAAATAACCATGACGTGAGCGAAACGCTGTCCGCGGAACATCTGACTCCCGAATCCTCAACTGGTGATAGCCCGAACGAAGATCAATCTTGGAAAACACGGCACTACCACGCAGTTGGTTAAACAAATCGTCAATCTGAGGTATAGGGTACCTGTTCTTAATAGTAACCTTGTTCAGCTCTCTATAGTCGATGCATAGCCTCATCGATCCATCTTTCTTTTTGACGAACAGCACTGGTGCACCCCAAGGCGAAGAACTCGGCCTTATGAATCCTTTTGCCGACATCTCATCCAGCTGAATTCGTAACTCTTCCAGCTCTCGCGGGTCCATCCGGTACGGCGCCTTTGCAATAGGACGCGTGCTTGGCTCCAAATCTATAACAAACTCGACATCTCGATCGGGTGGAAGACCGGGAAGATCATCAGGAAACACATCAGAGAAGTCACACACCACAGGAATCTCTTCCAAACGCGGCGCTCTAACAACTGTCCCTATAAGAGAGACCACACAGGCAAAGCAGCCAGAATCAAGCAACTTCCGAGCACGCACCGTAGAAATGACTGGAGACTCTTGGAGAGAATACCCATAAACGCTCCCTGGCTGACCGTTGTCTTTGACGAAGTCCAAGCGCTTACCCTTGCACGGGATAACTGCATCGTACCTGGACAACCAGTCCATACCCAGGATAACATCAAAGTCCTCCAGGTCAATCACCTTCAGATCTGCCTTGGCTAGAAAATCCCCCAACAAAATCGGACAATCAAGGACACCCAGGTCCGTAACCACAGAGTCACCAGAGGGGAACATAATGCAGAAGGCACCACCAACACGATCTAGGCCGAAACTGAACCGCTCCACGAAGTCTCTATCCACAAATGAGTGGGTAGCGCCTGAATCGAAGAGAACGCCCGCCCAACGGTTCTTTACCTTAAATAATCCTATAAATAGCTCACACATCTAAGGCAACAAATGCTAAAATGAAAACTACAACCAAAAAGGGAACATAACGAAACAACTGGGGAGGAGTCGAACCTGAGATAACCTGGGTCGAAGTCTGCACTTCGTCTGCCTAAAGTACATTCAGCTTCCCCTTTCCTTTATCCATTTGCTGAGGCGGTGACAAAGCCTGGAGGGGAACTGGCTGCAGAACATGCTGGAACTGTGGGCACTTTGTCTTGAGATGACCCTTCTGCCCACACTGAAAACAGACCTTATCTTTTAACCAGCAACGGGCAGCCTCATGCCCCTTCCTTCCACACAAGGCACACACCAAGTCTCCTTTGGGAGCACCCTGAATTGCGTGCACCTGTTCCTTTTTCTGCGCTCCCAACCTTTTGAAACACTTCTCAAAGGGGTGGCCTGGCCGGCCACAGAAACTACAAACCTCTTTGTTCTTCTTTCTCGAGACAGCATCAGGTTCCTAAGGGCTCTTCCCTCCACCGGACTTCCGCTTATCCTTCCTCAACTGCTGGCCTCTATTCTTGGCATTCTCAATGGCCTCAACTTTCAAGGCAGCTTCAACCATGCTGGCATAACTGACTGTTCCGTAGGCATTCGCTAACTACTGAATGTCGCTTCTTAGTCCACCCAAAAATCGCTTAACTCGGTCTGCTTCAACACTCAGCAGACCAGGAGCAAACAGACTCAACTTACTAAACTCAATCTCATACTAACTAACCGTGAGTTTCCTCTGCTTCAAATGGAGGAAGTCATTCATCAGCCGATCCCTCTCGACTGAAGGCAGAATCTTACTCAACATCATCACCTTAAATGACTCCCAAGAGCATCCTGCGACCAAGCTTTCTTTCTCCTTCAGCCACCAATTCTTTGCTAAGCCCTTGAGCTGGTAGGCAGCGAGCATCACTCTTTGATCGTGCGCAATCCCTGAGTAAGAGAACATCTCCTCAATGGTAATCAGCCAGTCATCCAAAATCATGAAATCTGCTTGCCCATCATAAGTAGGGGGCCTAAGCCGCTGAAACTGGGATATAAACGCCATCTCCTGGGGCACCACAACCAAAGGCACGGGAGGAGCAGGAGGGGCAGGAATAGCTACCCCCTCAGCGAGGTCCTGAATTCTCGGAGTCTGTCCCGCCACCACTGCAATAAGGGACTGAATCTGAGCCTGCATAGCCACTACCTGCCTCGATAAGGCCTCATTACTCTGTCGCACTTTTTCTAACAACGCCTCGATCTGCGCTCCTGACGTCTCACCCTCGGATTGGGGGGTCGATCTCGTAGCAGGACGTCTCGCCATCCCATAATCGCACAAGTTTTAGACAAAATCTAGCCCAACAGCTAGAACAAAACTACCTGGTATAGACAAACACACTTAAATATGAACTTCAACTGCAAAACTTGCTCTGGGAGTTGTTTTTACCATGATGATGTTATGCTTAACCTAAGATAGTTCACCACCATCATACTAACTCATGTGCCTAAACCATGAATGCATGTATTTGTATTCTTTTTGACACAAAACCATGTGTGTACATATGTCATCATGCAAATCTTTAGCTTGGCACGTTGTGCTTATGAAATGTTATGTTATGCATGATGTGCTATGCATTCTAAAAATGCCTTAATGCATGCCATGGGCGGCGTACACATGAAAATGTTATGCATCCCATACTACATAACATTCCCATGCAACGATAAAAGAAAACGTGCTAGCCGCATACATGTGGTGAGGTTATGCATCACATACTACATAACCCTCACATGTTGCCTCCTATGGTGGATCCATATACAAACACATATTATGCATCCCATACTACATAATATGCCCGGTATACTTCTTTATGCTCATGAGTGTAGTGTTCGTGCTTTAGCCAAGACGTGCTGCTGACATATCGGTGTGTGTATAGTACGACGCTAACCACTAATGCAAACAAGGGAAAGGTTGCCCGACCATTTGTCAAGCAACCTCCCTGTGATACCAATTGTCATAACCCGCATTATCTCTACGATTACACCGCATCAGAGCAAGAGAAAATACATGTCGTGATGCCACGTCGTGCAGGGGAAAACTGCACACGCTCAGGCAAAACTCCAGACTTTAGATTTTAATGAAAAAATCGTTGATTAATATGAAAGATAACTAGTTATGTTGAATGGTCGTATCCCTCGGCACGGTGTATCAGCTAGTCCACAATTAAAAGTATATTTATACGCAGCAGAAAATACTTTGGTTCAATTAAGTTGACCCCATAAATGAGCATAAGTGTCCCCGAGGGAAGACTCATGGTATGAACGACTCTAAAGTGAATATTGTATATATGAAAGATAGTCTTTTACGCTAAGGAAAAATATTGTCTTGGTTTTATAAATATGTTATGCATGAGATACATATAGTAATGCTTTTAGGGTTTAAAACATCTAACATGCATCCTAGCATAAATCCTTCCCATAAGCAAGTAAACAACCACAAATAGGCAAAATTAGCGGTTTAAGATCATACCCAGCATCGCAAGAAGCCACCAGTGGGCGTCAACAACCTGACACGAACCCACTGGTGAGTATGTATGTCTATACAGAAAGGTAAAGAACTACCTCACAAAATCAGGGATCAGCTATCTCAGTTACCCAAGAGGCCACCAACAAGCCCCTCCAAAAGAACTAGCCGTTGAAATGGTTACAACCTGGACCTGAGGCATTCAACAAAAGAACACCTCAGCAAGATAATAATAAAAAAAGTAAATAGAGCATTAGATTTATGAGCAAGTAAGGAGGGTTTACCAACCCGGCAACAATCTGTTATAAGCAAAAGAGAGGGCATGATAGTAAGAAAAGAGCACTGTCTAAAGCACAGCAAAGCACACCAAGTGCGAGCAATAAAAGCAATATGCCCTACCAAAAGAGCCTGCAATAGCAACAAGACATATACATATATGCCAAAAAAAAAGCCATAGAATAGGAAAGGAGCTAACAGTACTAACACGTGAGTTAATGGCAGTGGTCAAAACATGGATCTGAATACATAACCTAAACTAGATCCAAAAAGGGCTAAGGGGTCAAACAGTGACAGCTTTAGGGTCCCACACACGCCAACCCAAACCGGGACAAAAGGTGGTGGCCACAGCTCTCCACACAAAACCACCCCTCCAGAGGCACCAAAACTCCACCACCTGCCACAACCCAAGAGTCGGAATGCAAAAACTAGCCGAACACCCAATACCACCCCCTAGAGAATAGGGAAAAGTCATACTAACAATCCTAAGGAAACACACGAACCCAAGACAGAAAACGTCGAGCCCACTCGACGCGGCATTGAGTAAGCTCCACTTACTTGACGCCCAAAATACTTAGCCGCAAAACCTACGCTGGATGACGGCGTTGAATGAACTCGGTTCACTCAAAGTTGTCAGCGCTTTCTACTTAGGGTAAACGTAAAGTTTAGTTAAAACCGCAGCCTAAACTCTCTCAACGCGCGGAAATAGAGAGTTGGGAATTTAATTCCAACCCTCCCTTCCATCCTATCTACTCGGGGCTACCGCAACTAAACCTAAACTACAACTAACCGCGGCCTCACCCTAACTATAGCTACCCACTGTACACCAAAACGAGACCAAAAGAGAGAAAGCTTGACTTAAATGTAGAAAGTAATGAAGCAGCCCATGGCTGGAATGAAGGAAAAAGGCATCCTATTACTCTAATTACTAGGGAGGAAAATAAAGAAAACAGAAGTATTGCACAGGAAATGAAAACAGAGTAAGGGTTAGAAATAATTTGGCAAGGGCAAGGGAGCCACTTGCCTCTACCTCCAGGAAAAAACAACAGCTATCTCCAAAGCTTGGCACCGGCGGCAAGATCGGCCACCTAGAAGACCAAAACTGAAGTTTTGAGGACGAAGAAAAAAAATCATAAATTCTCAACTCCTAGAATCAACCCTAAATCAAGAAAAACTTATATGGAAGGGAAGATCTAGACGAGAGCAAGCCAAATCCGCTGTCGTACGAGAAAAACGAGCTCCCTCCCGCAATCACCGGCCAAAAAACCACCGCCTTCTCCTAAAACCCCTCCGCTGGAAACTCTCCAGACTTGGGAACGACGAAATGAGAAGGAAAACGGTTCACGACAACAAAAGATGCTCTCAGGAGAAAAAGTACGGAACACGCCCCAGACACGCCCGTGACACGCCCGTGTCCCGGCCGACACGCCTGTGTCACGGGGCATGTCACTCACCTACTCGCTCGACGACCATCGATCTCAACTCGATGAAACACGGGACACGCCCTGTGACACGCCCGTGTCATAGGCCGTGTACCAACTCAAACACCACTCGACGATCGTCAAGCGCTGATCGTCGAACAGAGAGACACGCCCCGTGTCACGCCCGTGTCCGATACGACACGCCCGTGACACTGCCGTGTTCTCACTAAAACACCACCCGACGACCATCGAGCGCAGCTCGACGAACCGAAGGGGGACACGCCCTGTGACACGCCCGTGCCACATGCCGTGTTCCTACCAAAAACACCCGTCGACCAAAATTCGTCGACCACACAAAGGAGAGCTCTACCCGAGCTCGACACGCGCTAGGTCACGCCCGTGACCTAGGCCGTGACACCAAACGTACACAAAAATAGCTAACTCCTTAGCTCAAAAAAAGAAGAGCAGGCACCAGCCTAACAAGCTCGGCCACACCAGGCCGTGCACATCACAACAACATTACAGCTAACATAACAAATGTCGAAACGACGCGAAAGCAAACGATCTCGCACTTCGACCAAAACTCGCACCGTAGCAAAACACCCTAGCTATGAAAACAACGGTGAGTTCGAAAATAACATCCGACGATCGCACACTCGGGCTAACACCTCCCGAAGCCAAAACAAAAGCATTTCCCTAAGAGGCCCAACCGAGTCACCAAAACAGACTCCGGCTAGCTGGGGAAACTTGCGAACAGGCTACAACCAGGCTACACAAGGAATCTAAAGAGCTAATACCACGCTCTACAACAGCGAAGGGCCGAAAATGTGTCATCGTAACGCCAATCAAAGATCAAACAAAACACAGAAAAACCGGGGGCGTTACACCCACCCGGGGACCATGCTTTGCCACTTGATTTACTTGCTTGTTCTCCTCCTTGCGCACGTGTCGGATGGAGAAGGCATGGAATATGTCGATGACCCCCTTCACCTATGCCAAGTATAACTGGAGATTAGGCACCCTTGCCACAAACTACCCATTGATCTGGGAAGCCACCACCATGGAGTCAGTGAGGACATCCACATCTTGTACTCCCAGCTCCCTGGCCAGGTGCAACCCGGCTATTACAGCCTCGTACTCGGTTTGGTTGTTAGTAATAGAAAAATGGATGATGATTGTTTGCTCTATCCTTGTCCCTTCAGGGCTTTCCAAGATAACCCCACCCCCAAGGAATGCTTACCTGAGGCACCATCCACCATCACCCTCCAAGGAAATGTGCGAGTGAGTTCTTCCTCCGCCACCTCGACCACATAGTCAGCCAAAAAGTCATCCATTGCTTGGGACTTGATCGAGAGGCGAGGGACGAAGGAGATATCGAACTCACTCAACTCTACTGACCATTTGGCCAACCTGCCCAAATGATCCACCCCCTCAAAGATGTTGTAGAGGGGGTGGTCTGTCACTAGTCGGATGGAGTATGCCTGGAAATAAGGTCGGAGCCTCCAAGCCGAGATGACCAGAGCAAGGCCAGCTTCCCCAATATGGGATACCGAAGCTCTGGCTTTCTTAGGAACCGACTTACATAGTATATGGGGAGCTGCTTCTTTCCCTCTTCCCGAACCAGACCGGAGCTCAAGGCCTCTGCTCCGACCCCAAGATTCAAAGACAGGTCGTCCCCCTCCTTTGGCCCTTGGAGCAAGGGGTCCTGGGTCAACTGAGTCTTTAAGGCCTAAAATGCCTCCACGCATTCCCACGTCCATTTGAATCCCCCCATCAATGTTTTGAAGATGGGGGAGCACATCTCTCCTTCCCGGGAGAGAAACCTGCTCAACCTAGCCAGCCTCCCGGTCAACCGCTACACCTCTTTAGCATTCCGAGGCGATCCCAGCTCCATGATCGGTCAGACATTGTCTGGGTTTGGCTCGACCCCCGCGGGGGTTAGGAGATGTGCCAAGAACTTCCCCCTATAGGCCCCGAAAACACACTTCAGGTGGTTCAGCCTCATCTTGTATTTTTGCAGGGTGGTGAAGGTCTACTCTAGGTCCTGGAGGAGACAGTCCATATCTCGACTCTTGATCATGAGGTCATCTACATACACCTCCAGGTTCCTCCACTTCTATTCTCGAAAGACCATATCCATCATCTTCTGGTATGTCGCCCCCGCATTCTTCTGCCCAAAGGGCATAATTTTATAGTAGTAACAATCATCCCCCGTGATGAAGGAGACATATTTGATGTCAGCGGGGTGCATCCTGATTTGGTGGTAACCTGAAATGCATCCAAAAAGCTCATTACAAAAAAACCGATGGCTGAGTCAACCAGTGCGTCAATCTGAGGCAAAGGATAACAGTCCTTAGGTCATGATTTATTAAGTAAAGAAAACTCCACACATATACGCCACCGGCCGTCTCCTTTTTTAACCATTACTATATTGGAGACCAAGCCGGGGTATTAGATTTCAGATACAAAGCTGGCCTTGAGGAGTTTGGCCACCTCCACCATGATGGGTTCGGCCTTGAGGAGTTCGTCGAGCTCAGTTCAGAAATTCATCGAACTGATTTCAGAGTTCATCGAGCTAAGTTCGCCATTCGTCAAACTCAGTGCAGTTATCAAACTAAATAGCAGATAAGAACTAAGTGCTGAATCAAAGGATTGTCTCAGCTGATAATGAAAAAATCATTGAGACAAAATCACTGAGACAATTAAGTGCAAAAACCGCTGAGACAGCTGAGAAGTTTATCTCAGCTTAACCGCTGGAAAAAGCAACTTGAATTTCTCTAAGTCCAAAAGCATTGAGTGAAGCAGCTCAATCAACGCTTCTATTGAAGAAGGTAGCGCTGAGAAGATTAAAGTTCGTCAAGCTATGCCCACAGATCGACGATCACAGCATAAACCAGAAAATCTATCCAAGGTAAAAGCACTGAGACCGCTGAGATAGCCTCAGCTGAGAAAAAGAATGCATTGAGACCGCTAAGATAGTCTCAGCTGTGAAGAAGAAACTGTTGAAACTGCGAGGAAGAAACCTGTAATGCCCCGAAACTCAAAAGAGCGACGGGAGGCGTTTTAGGCCAAATCTGGTATTTGGCAGGGGCACACGGCCTGAGACACGGGCGTGTCTCAGGGCGTGTCGAGCCCATGTCGACGATCGGCCCGGGGAGTCGACATTTTCTCTCGACGATGTGTCGAGACAGGGAACACGGCCTGAGACACGGGCGTGTCTCCGGGCGTGTCGAGCCCGTGTCAACGATCGGCCCGAGGAGTAAACATTTTCGCTCGATGATGTGTCGAGATAAGGCACACGGCCTAGGACACGGGCGTGTCCAAGGCCGTGTCGGGTAGTCGACTAACTTCGCTCGACTAAGTGTCGAGACAGTGAACATGGCCTGGAGCCCAGGCGTGTTCGGGTATGACACAGGCGTGTCAAATAGGACACGGGCGTGTCCAAGACCCGTGTGAGCCTCAGGTTGTTTTCGGGGCTATGTCGATGGGGGCACGCGGCCAGCCACACGGCCATGTCGGTTGGAACACGGGCGTGTCAGGTTAAACACGGGCGTGTCGGGACCCGTGTAAGTTTCGTAAAGCATTGATTTTGACGGCGAATGAGGGACACGGCCTTGGAGACGGGCGTGTCGCAGGCCGTGTTTGGCCCAGGTTTTACTTTTCAGCTACGAATCGTAGTCATTCGTTTCCTTATTTTGGGATCCGACGGTTGGGGATTGTTCCTACTGGGATATACCCGTGATTGGGCCTTTGAAACCCTCATTTCACTTGAGTGGTTCTCTTTCTAAGTCTAGAGAGAGGGTAGAGCAAAGGAAGAAGAAGAAGCCTAGATCCGGTCACCGGCGGAGCTTCGGAGCTCCAAATCGCGAACCGACTCCGCATCTACGGAGGCAAGGAGAGTGCGGTGCTTTTTATCCGCTTACATTTCCATGGCGCCAAGGAAGAACCCTAGGGTAACGATTCTCTACTTCAGCATGTGAAGCTCTACTTATTTTGCATAGGGAAGCCCGCTCTCGCGAGTTTGCGGTGAGTTGAGGTGTTCCTTTGGGTACACATGAATAGTCCCCATTGTGTACATGTAGAGTCCGTAATCGAGAATGGATATAGGCATGATGTGTGAAGCCTACCCGGACAAGTTGGTCTAGATCGGTGATGTTGCATTGCATAAGTGGCCGGAGAAGACTCCGTGCGAATGTTTGTTTTTCGGGTTTTCTACGAGGTAGATTGCAACAGGGAACCTTGGGGATTAACTCCATGGTGCACCCGAAAAATAGGGCGGATGCGTGGTAATTCCATCATGTCGGCGTGGCAGCCAACTTGAACATAATTGGGTTATGTGATTTTTGTAAATGATTTGGGACTCGGGAGAGTTTGACCAGCTCATATGTTTTAAATTAACGTTGCGGTGTGAGCAACATGTCAGGCGGAACCGTACCCGCTCGATGTCGTTCGGTTAAAGAGACCTAAAGTGAATTGGCAGTTACCGTTGGCATAGATGGAGGGTCTTAGGAAATGGCCAGAAAGACCAAATGCTCACTAGAGATTGCCATCCCAGGGACAGTGGGGAGTCGGCGGGCTTAGACCGTGATCACTGAGAATGTGCCCTGAGAGCACGGGGCATATGGCCTTGCGTGTCAACGCTTGTGATGCAATGTTTTATATACTGCTTGGTTGTACTAATAAAGTGCAGGGAAGGAGCATCGCCTCCCAGAGTTGGGGGCGGGATCATTATAATTTGGTCAGCATGGCTGACCGTTGCTTTGGTTTGCCACCGTTGCGGGGGATTGTGCTTGTAGGTGCTGCGGAGCCGAGCGGTAAATAGCGGGCTAAAGCCCAAGTTGCTGAGCCGGCCCTCGAAGGCCTAATTTTTGAGTGTTTTCTTTTATTCATGTATGGCCGGCCTGCGTGCCGAGGTTTGGAAAACATGTAATATGAGGAGAACAAA
Organism: Platanthera guangdongensis; assembly: GCA_039583875.1. Taxonomy (NCBI): domain Eukaryota; kingdom Viridiplantae; phylum Streptophyta; class Magnoliopsida; order Asparagales; family Orchidaceae; genus Platanthera; species Platanthera guangdongensis. The sequence goes on from CM077151.1 coordinate 151,309,727, forward strand.
TGTAAGGCCTTAAGGCCAACACTTGTGTATTTGTACTTCATTCCTTTTGGCGTATTAGTGGACATTCATGCTATTGTTGGGTTCTTTATTAATGCAACAAATTTTAAATTGTTTCCGCTAGAATGCTCTGTGTAGGATGTTGGATTGGTTGGATGGTTTCCATTGAGTAACAACCCGGTCTGTCTGTGGTATATGGCGTTAGGCCCCGGCTAGACCTACTGCTATATGCTATGTGACGGATAGGGGGTGTTACAATTTGGTATCAGACTACTGGTTTCGGTCATGCTTAAAATGAATTCGTGGACGAATTCTTTTAAGGGGTGGTAAGCACATGTGTGTGCGTCATTGTTATAACAGCAAAATAACCCATGAATGTCCACTTAGGAATGATGAATACACGTGTTTGAGGAACCTGCGTGTTCCTATAGTTGTGTTTTGCAATTTTGTTTGGTCGCTTACCGGTGTTTTGTACCACTATAGGTGACCAGAAGCAGTGCTGGGCCGTCGGAATGCCGAGTTTCTAAGGCTAGTAGTGTGCCAAATGATGCTCCTGCCACACCTCCATCGGCTGAGACCATACGATTGGTGGCCGAAGTAGTGTTTGCCATGATCAATGCGCAGCCTGCAAGGCAAATGCAGCAGCCCGCTCCTGCGATGGAGCAGGTACCTCTTCTGGAGGTTGAGCCGAGAAGAGTGGAACAGGTAGTAGTGGAGCCGTTGGTGCCAAGGAGGGAAACCTAGAGACAGCTCAAACATGTCAAGAGCTTTAATCCTCCAGTATTCTCGGGGTTGGGAACCCCATCTCAAGCTGAAGACTGGATCTCCTGTGTGAAGAGAGTCTTGACAGCGACGGAGAAGGAGGAGTGGCAGATGACCACTATTGCTACGTTCCTGTTCATTGGAGACGCTAGGCTGTGGTGGGAGGGTTTGGAGTTGCATCTATTGAGAGGAAGGCAACTTATAGACGTCTCGATGGAGGAGTTCTCGAGACTGTTCTTAGCTAGGTACCTCCCTTCGACTCAGAGGATAGCTTTGGAGAATGAGTTCCAGAGGTTAGTACAAGGAGAGTGTAGCGTGGATGAGTATCTGCACGAGTTTACTAGGTTGGGTTGGTATGCTAGCTCTACCATCGTGGATGAGGAGCATAAGACCAACCATTTCTACGAAGGTCTAAGAGATGACTTGAGGCTACTACTCTCGGGGCCGATGATGCAGGGTTTCTTGACCTTGGTCAACACGGCCCGGTCCTTGGAGAAGGACATGAAGAATGTTCAAGCGAAGAAAAGCCTTGGTGATAAGAAGTTTGGGTTCAAAGTGTCGACTACTTCAAAGTCCGGCTATCAAAGGTTCTTTAAGAAGGATAGGACTTCGGGTCCAGCTCCTTCTTCCGGTGCTTTTGGGGCGACTACGGGTCGGACCCTGGGTGCATGTTTTACTTGTGGGAAGCCGAGTCACTTTACCTATGATTGTTGGAGCGGACGTCCCAAGTCCGAGAGAAAGCCGGGAGAAACTTATGAAGAGAAGGGAAAGGAGGTGGAGTCAACCGCGTTCCATTATGCTCCGGCTCAACCAAGGGTTTATAATCTTGGCCAACAGGAGGCCATCAAAAGAGCGGATGTGGTGACAGGTATTGTTTAATTTGTAGCAAGTTAAGTTTCTTTAAATACTTGTTATGTGTATGTTACCTTACCACTGCTTGTTTAGGATTTGCGAGTATCCGACAAGAGCACTCTTTGATACTGGAACTTCACACTCTTTCTTGTCCGAAGGATTCATATCGCGCATCGGAGTACCTTCTTCGATGGCGAAGGACAAGTTGGATATGTTGTTACCGAATGGGTGTTCGATGCGCGCGGATAAAGTTTGCGGTGTTAAGATTCGCATTGGGAATCAAGAGTTTGATCTGTAAGCGTCGTTACTACCGTTGGTGGAGTTCGACGTTATATTTGGCATGGACTGGCTCTCGGAGCAGCAAGCCTATATTGATTGCGGTCGCACGGAAGTCAAGTTGGGAGAAAGTCGTGAGATGACTTTTACGGGCATAAAAGGGTCGAGCAAGACATTGATGTCTGCTCTTCAGGTGGTGAAGGCGGTTCGTGCTGGTGTAGATCTGTTCTTTACACTAGTGGAGGTTGCAAATCCAAAGCCTACGTTGGATAGTATTTCAGTGGTAGCTGAATACCCTGATGTGTTCCCCGCAGATCTTCCTGGAGCCCCGCCTCAACGGGAGATAGATTTCACTATTGAGCTTGTGCCAGGTGCGCAGCCTGTGTCACGATCTCCATATCGGCTAGCGCCGAAGGAAATGGCAGAGCTGAAAGTGCTACTTTAAGAGTTATTGGAGCAAGGGTTTGTGCGTCCAAGTTCGTCGCCTTGGAGCGCACCGGTCCTCTTTGTAAAGAAGAAGGACGGGAGCTTGAGACTCTGTATTGATTATCGGGAGTTAAACAAGCTAACGGAAAAGAACAAGTACCCAATCCCAAGGATCGATGATCTTTTTGATCAGTTGGTCGGGTGGATGGTGTACTCTAAGTTGGATCTCAAGTCTGGTTACTATCAGCTGAGGATAAAGGAGAGTGATGTCCCTAAGATAGCGTTCAGTCAAAGATACAGACATTACGAGTTTACGGTCATGCCGTTTGGGCTGACGAATGTGCCGTTAGTGTTCATGGATTTGATGAACAGGACCTTCAGGGAGTACTTGGACCATTTTGTGATCGTCTTCATCGACGATATTTTGGTGTACGCGTAGAGTGAGGAAGATCACTTCATGCATCTTCATTTGGTTTTGGAGACGCTAAGGAGGAATCAATTGTTTGCCAAGTTCTCGAAGTGCGAGTTTTGGTTGTCCTCAGTGGCGTTCCTCGGTCATATAGTGAGTGAGGAAGGTATTGTAGTGGATCCGGCAAAGATTGTTGCGATACGACAGTGGCCTGAGCTTTCTACGGTAGCGGAAGTTCGGAGCTTTCTGGAGCAGAAGTTTGTTTGGACGCTGGAGTGTGCGCGAGCTTTTGAGGAGTTGAAATGTCAGTTGACCACGACGCCTGTGTTGAGTTTGCCGAGTGGGACCGAGGGTTATGAGATTTATAGTGATGCTTCGGGTAGTGGTTTGCTTGTGTGCTATTACAACATGGAAGCGTTATAGCATATGGCTCGAGACAGCTGAAGCTGCACGAGAGGAACTATCCGGTCCATGAATTTGAGTTAGCGGCCGTGATTTTTACCTTGAAGCTGTGGAGGCATTATTTATATGGTGTGAAGATTGATATCTACACCGACCATAAGAGCCTGAAGAATTTGATTGATCAGAAAGATCTGAACATGCGACAGCGTAGATGGATGGAGTTCCTCGGGGGACTATACATTCAAGATCCACTATATGTCTGGTAAAGGTAATGCGGTTGCGGATATGTTGAGCCGTCGGGCCCCATCTCAAGCCAATTGGCTGTCGGTCCATGACGAGCGCTTGGTTCGGGAGTTAGAGGTGTTGGAGATCTTTTGCGTTGATAAGCAATCAAGTGCTGAAGCAGTATTGAATTGGACTGAAGTCCAATATGACCTGGCTGATCAGATTTGGCAGGCATTGGATATGGATGTCCACATGAAGCAACTCATGATAGAGGCTCTGGATGGGTCAAATTCCCAATTCATTGTGGAGGATGGATTACTTTGGAAAGACGGTCGTCTGTGCGTCCCAAGCGTAGGCAATTTGCGGGTGGAATTGTTGAACGAGGCGCATCATACCAAGTACTCAATTCACCCGGGGAGCACGAATATGTACCGCGATGTTAAGAAATTGTTCAGGTTGCCAGGACTGAAAAAGGATGTGGCGCTCTACGTGGTGAAGTGTCAAACTTGCGCCTTGGTGAAGGCGGAATGCCAAAAGCCGGGAGGATTCTTAAAATCCTTGCCTATTCCGGAGTATAAGTTTGACGATAGTACTATGGACTTTGTGCACAGGTTGCCAAGGTCGCAAAAGGGGAACGACGCCATTTGGGTGGTCGTAGATCGTCTAACGAAGGTGTCGCATTTCATTCTGTATAGGAAGGATGATCCTGTTGAGAAATTGGCAAAGCTATATGTGGATAATATTGTACTGCTTCATGGTGTGCACCTCAGCATCGTGAGTGACCTAGATGGGCGATTCACGTCCAATGATTGGAGGATGGTGCAGCAAATGTTGGGAACAAAACTGAGTTTTAGCACAGCCTTTCATCCGCAAATGGATGGGCAGACCGAGAGGGTCAATAGGACAATGGAAGACATGCTTCGCATGTGTGTCCTGGACTTTGGAAAGCAATGGGAAGATCACCTATACTTGGTGGAATTCTCTTACAATAATAGCTACCAGGCGAGCATTCAAATGGCGCCCTTCGAGGCCCTTTATGGTAGAAAATGTCGCACGCCATTATCCTGGTTGGAAACAGGTGAATCAAAGTTATATAAGCGACTAGAGGTGGAGGATGCTACTTCTTTGGTAAGAACCATTCGGGAGAGGTTGCTAATCGCTCAGGACCGCCAGGCTAAGTACTATAATGCCAAGAATAGGAACGTGGAGTTCGCTGTTGGCGATTGGGTGTACTTGAAGATCAAGCCGTTCAAGGGTGTCTCGCGGGTGCGACACTTGAAGAACCTAAGCCCGAGGTACCTTGGACCGTTTGAGGTTCTAGAGTGGATTGGTGAAGCAGCGTACCGGTTGAAGCTGTCAGTGGAGCTTAGTGGTCTACATGAGGTATTCCATATATCGGTGCTACGGAAGGCGGTACAAGAGCGTAAGCAAGTGATCGCGGACGATCAAGTGCCGGTTGATAGTGGGTTGACGACGAAGGTCAAGCCCGTACGTATTGAAGACTCGGAAGTCAAGCGACTATGCAATAAAGAGATCAGGATGGTCAAGGTCCATTGGGACAATTGCGGTTGAGAGGAGCTCTCTTGGGAGCGAGAGCAGACTATTCTTAAGGAGTACCCGGAGTTGTTTCACTCAGGTACCATTTAAGTTTTATGTTCCTTTCCTTTATGTAATTTCGAGGACGAAATTCTTTTAAGAGGTGGAGAATTGTAACGCCCCGAAACTCAAAAGAGCGACGGGAGGCATTTTGGGCCAAATCTGGTATTTGGCAGGGGGCACACGGCCTGAGATACGGGCGTGTCTCAGGGCGTGTCGAGCCCGTGTCGACGATCGGCCCGGGGAGTCGACATTTTTGCTCGACGATCTGTCGAGACAAGACACACGGCCTAGGATACGTGCGTGTCCAAGGCTGTGTCGTGTAGTCGACGAACTTCGCTCGACTAAGTGTCGAGACAGTGAACACGGACTGGAGCCCAGGCGTGGTCGGGTTTGACACGGGCATGTCAAATAGGACACGGGCGTGTCCAAGAGCCGTGTGAGTCTCGGGTTGTTTTCAGGGCTGTGTCGATGGGGGCACACGGCCAGCCACACGGTCGTGTCAGTTGGATCACGGGCGTGTCAGGTTAAACACGGGCATGTTAGGACCCGTGTAAGTTTCGTAATGCGTTGATTTTGACAGCGAATGAGGGACACGGCCCTGGACACGGGCGTGTTACAGGCCGTGTTCGGCCTAGGTTTTACTTTTCAGCTACGAATCGTAGCAATTCATTTACTTATTTTGGGATCCGATGGTTGGGGGTTGTTCCTACTGGGATATACCCGTGATTGGGCCTTTGAAACCCTCATTTCACTTGAGTGGTTCTCTTTCTAAGTCTAGAGAGAGGGGAGAGCAAAGGAAGAAGAAGAAGCCTAGATCCGGTCACCGGCGGAGCTTCGGAGCTCCAAATCACGAACCGACTCCGGATCTACTGAGGCAAGGAGCGTGCGGTGCTTTTCATCCGCTTACATTTCCTTGGCGCCAAGGAATAACGCTAGGGTAACGATTCTCTACTTGAGCATGTGAAGCTCTACTTCTTTTGCATAGGGAAGCCCGCTCTCGCGAGTTTGCGGTGAGTTTGAGGAGTTCCTTCGGGAAGACATGAATAGTCCCCATTGTGTACATGTAGAGTCCGTAATCGAGATCGGATATAGGCTTTATGTGTGAAGCCTACCCAGACAACTTGGTCTGGATCGGTGATGTTGCATTGTATAAGTGGCCGGAGAAGACTCCGTGCGAATGTTTGTTTTTCGGGTTTTCTACGAGATAGATTGCAACAGGGAGCCTTGGGGATTAACTCCAAGGTGCACCCGGAAAACTGGGCGGATGCGTGGTTCTGCCATCATGTGGGTCTGGGAGCCAACTTGAACATAACAGGGTTATGTGATGTTTGTAAACGATTTGGGACTCGGGAGAGTTTGACCCGCACATATGTTTTAAATTAACGTTGCGGTGTGAGCAACGAGTCAGGCGGAACCATACACGCTCTATGTAGTTCGGTTAAAGAGACCTTAAGTTACTTGGCACTTACCGTTGGCATCGATGGAGGGTCTTAGGCAGTGGCTAGAAAGACCAAATGCCCACGAGAGATTGTCGTCCCGACGACGGTGGTGAGTCGGCGGGCTTAGACCGTGATCACCGAGAATGTGCCCTGAGAGCACGGGGCATGTGGCTGTGCGTGCCAATGCCTGTGATGCAATGTATTTATATATTGCTTGGCTGTGCTAATAAAGTGCAGGTAAGGAGCATCGCCGCCCCGAGTTGGGGGAGGGATCGTTATAATTTGGTCAGCATGGCTGACCGCTGCTTTGGTTTGCCACCGTTGTGGTGGATTATGCTTGCAGGTGCTGCGGAGCCGTGCGGTAAATAGTGGGCTAAAGCCCAAGTTGCTGAGCCGACCCTCGAAGGCCTAATTTTTGAGTGTTTTCTTTTATTCATGTATGGCCGGCCTGCGTGCCGAGGTTTGGAAAACATGTAATATGAGGAGGACAAATGTAAGGCCTTAAGACCAATACTTGTGTATTTGTACTTCATTCCTTTTGGCGTATTAGTGGACGTTCATGCAAGTGTTGGGTTCTTTATTAATGCAACAAATTTTAAATTGCTTCCACTAGAATGCTCGGTGTAGGACGTTCGATTGGTTGGATGGTGTCCATTGAGTAACCACCCGGTCTGTCTGTGGTATATGACATCGGGCCCCGGCCAGACCTACTACTATATGCTCTGCGATGGATAGGGGGTGTTACAAAACCGCTGAGAAAGGAGTTGGTCTAAGCACAACCAATGAGACAAGTATTTTTCTCAATTGAGTACAAGAAAGCGCTGAGACAGCTAAGCAAAAAATGTTATGGCAAAAGGCATTGAGTGGAGGTTGCTCACTCAACACTGTCAACGCCTAGTCGAGACAGAAAATCTGTGTAAGTGTTTTGTCGTTGAGTGATCCTCACACACTCAAAGCCAAGCAACAGATAACTAATAAAGCAAGTTTGCGTTGAGTGAAGCTGATTCACTAAACGCCTAGAAATAGTTTTATACTCTAAGTAGTTTCACGTTGAGTGAATGTTACTCACTTAACGCCATAAGACAGTAAATCTATCTAAGTGTTTTGGCGTTGAGTGATGCTTACTCACTCAACGCCTATGCTAATGTTGTTTGATTTTTGGCCAAGTCCACAGCTGATGACGTCAGAAATTCAACAAGTCAACATATTTCAAATTAGTGTCGGGATGGTTATAGTACGCGACAAATGTTGCTACACACCTACTGTACGACAGTTGGCATTAAAATTAAGTTGTTGCTGGACATTAATTATTTGGGGCCCACTGCTGAAGAGCCGTTGGGTCAAAAATCAATAAAAGAAAAGAGGCGTACATAAGAAAACATACTTCTGGTAAAAATAAATCAAGTTAGTTCTTCTTCTCCGCCATTATTGTGGAGCTGAAGAACAAGAAGCTCTAATCTACAGATAAAGAGCAAGTTTGTTGTTGGATCAAGACCTTCAACAACAAGACTGTTGGTGTCATTCTCACCTGCACAAGCGAGCAAGTTCAGAGCATTTTCTCTACGGGAAAAGGTAGCTGCCATGGGCCGACCCTTGCTGCAGGTTCTTCACAGTTCCAGCAACACAAGCACCTGAAGATCTTTATATGGAAGCTGTGAAGAGAAGAAAGCTTAAAGAACCTGAAGGAAGACTCAAGGGACCATTGCTTAGGAATCAAAGTTAGGGCTGAATCACCTCAGCCCAGGAAAGGAACAAGAGGCAGAACTATTCCAGTCTGCAAAGTTTGAGCTGTGATTTTCTCAGCTCAGGTTGCAGCAGTTAGCTGCAGTAACTTCACTAACCAGAAGAAAAATCTCTGATGTTGTGAAGAAGTAGTTAGGGCTGAGCTTAAATCTCTATTCAGGAAGTGGCAAAACATTGATCTGCAAGTAACTTCCAGCGCAAGTAATTACTTCGTGTTGTGGAAGTAGTTAGGACTAAGTAGATCTTAGTTAAGTGAAGGTAGACTCAGGAAATAAATTCCTATAGTCATTATTGGGCTGAGTCTATCTCAGTCAAGAATCTTGACACAGAGAAATATCTCTTGTATCAATAATATCCATCAACCCACCTTTATCCTGTAGGATTCAGTTTACCTGAATCTGAGTTGCAGGTGGCCTTTTAATCACTGAGGTAGGAGCCTAGAGGGGCACTAAGGTAGGATCCAAGTGAGGATCTGAGCTGTAGGGCTTAAGTGCCTGAGGTAGGAGAGTGCTGCTCTCTGAGTGTAGGTTCTTTGTGCTTGAGGTAGGTGGCAAGGTTGTCATTGAGCTGTAGGTGCTTGGAAGGGCACTGAGGTTAGTACCTGGAGGGCTACTGAGTTGTAGGAGTGTTGGAGCACTGTAAGAGTAGGGACTTTGTGCCTGAAGTGGTAGGGATGAAAATCCTGAGCTGTAGGCCTTAGAGATAAGGCTGAGGTAGGTGGATTGCGGGTCACTGAGTGTAGGCGTGTAACACCTCCCCTGTAATAGACGTATAATATGGGTCCGGCCGGGGCCCCACAACATACGAACACCACAGCTTTAGTATTAAAAGTTGATATAGCTACCCAAAACTCAAAACACTTGCACAACACAGCGGAAAACCAAGCACAACTAGAAGTTATCCACTAATCCAAAAGAGTAAACAAATGGCCTTAAGGCCTTACATCAAAAGTCCAAAAGGGTAAACAGTACAACCAAACATGAATGTGCTCAGCACTCCTAGTCTACCTCGGCATGCAAGCCGGACAAAATAGTCTCAAACATACATCATCAAAAGTAGTGCTACAAAAGAGAAAACACTTCATGGGCTTAGGCCTTTTTGGCCGGCGTGCTAGCTCCTGCGTGCGATCCTTGCCCTGTAAAAATTATTAGTAACGTGGGTCAGCAAAGGCTGACCTCAAACTGTGTAACAACACATCTCCTCCCGGACCGCCCCTAACGGACCCCGGGGAACCCTCCAACCTGCAAGTCAGCACTTCATATGCAATATAAATTTCTATAAATAGAAATACATTAAAACAGGCTTGGATGTCTCAATCAACAAACATGTTCTCTACTGGTTGAGCATATAAAGAAAGGGCCTACTATGCAGCATGAATGCAACACCCGGGCTTCACCCAAGGTACCCTAAACCGTATGCATCTAGCACAACATCACAACATTTGGGTACTCACATTTCCCCAATTGGCATAAAGCCGCAAACATTGAGGGAGACACAACTCCCTCACACGGCGCACAGGCCGCCACATGGAAATCTTGCCAAGGCCCCACCCGCTCGTGGGCTTAGCCCCGGGCTTGCCTGCAAGCTCTGACGTCTCATGTCAGGATTCCAACAACCACAGACTGACCGATTCTAAGAAGCCTTGCTGGACCCCACCCGCTCATGGCCTCTTTGCCCGGGCTTGCCCCAAGCTTGGCATTCTCGTCAGTCTCACAGAAGGGGACTAGTCTCGCCGGGACACTCTCCACACATGACGCACGTGTCACGGGATAGCCAGCCGACCACGGAGACATAGCCACGCCTTGGCACAACACAACCAAGACTAAACACATCGCAATCCCTCTTTGCACCGCAGCGTTCCCGCGCACCAAGGAAAACATCTCCAACTCGTGCGGAGCTAACCTTGTCCACCAAGGAAACCATCTCCATTCTCATTTGGAGCTAACCTTGTCAAGGAAACCATCTACCACCACGAGGAGCTAACCTTGTCCGGGTTCGACTACATGTACTCTTTTCAAGCAAACGGGACAATCATCACCACCACACAAACGGCATCTTGCCGCATCGGAAACCTCTACGAATCCCTAAGTTCGTATGCAACATCACCGTGTCGGACTAACGGTCGCGACTACGGCTTCACCCACCATGCCTAATCCACTAGCGAAGCGGATCTCTAATGCAAAATATGCCGGGGACGGACTCAATCGACCCGGAAGTTCCTCTTGAAACTTGGCAAGCCAAAACCCCTCTCATTTGAGAGTTTGGTGCCCAAAAATTAGAGAAAAGAAAACTAGATGATGCTAAAACGTGCATCCTAAAGACCGAGAGGAGAGATGTCGTTACCTTCCGACTCCTCTTTCTTGCCATGGCAAAAATAGCCTGATGGAAATCTTCGCAATGGTCTAAGCTTCACGGATCCGGACTCGGCTCGCGATTCGGAGCTCCGACACCCTTCCTACAGCCCAAGAGTTCTTCTTCTTCCTCCTTGCTCTAGGTTTTCTCAAGATCTTAGAAAGAGGGAACTTGGAAAAAGTGAGGATCTGCAGCCCTAACTTCGGGCTTAAATCCCCAGGAGATGGCCTGAACCGTTAGATCCCAAAACCAGAAAAAGACTGGCTGCGATTCGCCTGGAAAATAAAAGATCTGGGCCGAACACGGCCTGGCACACGCCCGTGCCCAGGGCCGTTTGCCTCATTCGCCGTCTCAAATCGACGCGCCTGGAATCAGACACGGGCATCCGACACGCCCGTGTTCAATCCGACACGCCCGTGTCCCCAGTGACACGGCCGTGTGGCCTGCCGTGTAGCTCCAACGACACGGCCCCAACACCAACCCGAGAGGTGACACGGCCTGGGACATGCCCGTGTCCCAAGCCGTGTGCCCCAGTCTCGACACCCTGTCGAGCACAAAGTGTCGACACTTGGGCCGAGTGTCGACACGGCCTCGACACGCCCTGCGACACGCCCGTGTCGCAGGCCGTGTGCCCACTCTCGACACTCTGTCGAGCACAAAGTGTCGACACTTGGGCCGAGTGTCGACACGGCCTCGACACGCCCTGCGACACGCCCGTGTCGCAGGCCGTGTGCCTCATGCCAGAACCCAAAAATTTTTCAGAACAGCAGATTGAACCTCTTGCAAAAACTGGGGTGTTACAACTCTCCCCCACTTAACTGAATTTCGTCCCGAAATTACAAAACAAAAGGGTACAAAACTTAAATTGTACCTGACACAAATAGTTCTGGATAGTCTTCTAGCATGGCCTGTTCTCGCTCCCACGAGAACTCCTCACGACCGCAGTTGTCCCAACGGACTTTCACAAGTTTAACTTCTTTATTCCGCAACTGCCGAATCTCTGAATCTTCTATAGCGATTGGAAGGACTCGCGTCCTCAAGTCTTCCTCAATCGGCACCGATGCCGGCTCAATCACCACGCTAGACTTCACCAAGGCTTTCCTCAACACGGAGACGTGGAAGACGTCATGTAATCCACTCAAATCTGCGGACAATGCCAACCGATAGGCTGCTTCTCCTATCCGCTCAACAATTTCAAAAGGCCCCAAATACCTTGGACTCAACTTCTTGAGTCGGCGAATCCGCGAGACGCCTTTGAACGGCTTGACCTTCAGATAAACCCAATCACCAACTGCAAATTCTAACTTCCGGTGACGAGCATTAAAATATTTTGCTTGCCTGTCTTGTGCCACCTTCATACGCTCTTGGATGGTCCGTACCATCTCACAAGCGTCAACTACCGCATCCTTTCCCAGAAGTTTGGTGTCTCCCGCCTCTGCCCAAGACATTGGCGTTCGACACCGCCTCCCATACAAAGCTTCGTATGGGGCCATCTTTATGCTAGCTTGAAAACTGTTGTTGTACGCAAATTCTACCATGAAGAGGTGATCCTCCCACCTCTTGCCAAAATCGAGAACGCACATCCTCAACATATCCTCCAACGTACGGTTCGTCCTCTCCGTTTGCCCATCGGTTTGAGGATGGAACGCCGTACTGAACTTTAGCTTCGTGCCCAAGCTCTTCTGAACAAGTCTCCAATCCTTGGACGTGAATCGTCCATCGCGATCACTGACTATGCTCTTCGGAATTCCGTGCAGTCGCACAATGTTGCGAACATACAACTCCACCAGCTTCTCCACGCTGTCCTCTTTCCGGTTCGGGATGAAGTGAGCCACCTTGGTTAGGCGATCCACGATCACCCAAATAGCATCATTCCCATGCTGCGATCTAGGCAAACCATGCACAAAGTCCATGGAAATGTCCTCAAATTTCCACTCAGGAATTGGAAGGGGCTTCAGGAACCCGCCCGGTTTCTGACATTCGGCCTTCACCAAGGCACATGTTTGGCAACGACTCACATACAAAGCCACATCTCGCTTCAACCCCGGCCACCAAAAGGATTTCTTCATATCCAAGTACATCTTTGTACTGCCCGGGTGAATGGAGTACTTTGAGAAGTGAGCCTCAAACATCAACTCCTCACGGAGATTGCCAAACTGCGGTACACAAACCCTTCCGCCCTTCCTCAGAATCCCATCAATCATCTCCCAGGTGCTGCTCTCGCCCGTTTGAGACTCCAACACAAAAGGTTGAAACTCCACATCCAACCGAGTCGCTTCCCGAATACGGTCGGACAAATCGCTTTGTACTTCAATCCAGTTCAACCGAGCCACGCTAGACTCGCCCCTCGCAACACATTCCAATCCAAGGGACTCCCATTCCCGTACCAACCGCTCATCATGAGCTTCGATCCAATTTCCTAGCCCCGAGTACTTTCTACTCAACGCATCCGCCACCACATTGGCTTTACCCGGCGTGTACTGAATCGCCACTTCGTAGTCTCCAAGAAACTCAACCCATCTGCGTTGCCACATATTCAAGTCCTTTTGATCTAAGAGATACTTCAGGCTTTTATGGTCCGTGAAGATCTCCACTCTTGCGCCATAAACATAATGCCGCCAAATTTTCAGCGCAAAGATTACCGCCGCCAACTCCAAGTCATGGACGGGGTAATTCCTCTCATGAGGTTTCAGCTGTCTAGACCCAAAGGCTATCACCTTCCTATGTTGCACCAAAACGCAACCCAAACCGCATCCTGATGCGTCACTGAAAATTTGAAATCCATCTGTCCCTTGCGGTAAACTCAAGATCGGAGCCATCATAAGCCTCTCCTTTAGTGCCTCGAATGCTTGACCGCACTCTTGGGTCCACACAAATTTATGGTCTTTGCAAGTGAGAGAGGTGAGGGGTAGAGCTATCTTCGAGAAATTCTCCACGAATCTCCTATAATACCCGGCTAGTCCAAGAAAACTTCGGACTTCCGCCACGGTCCTCAACACCGGCCAATCTCTGATGGCCTCCACTTTCGCTGGATCCACTGCCACCCCATCACCACTAATCACGTGGCCCAAAAATGCCACCTTCTCTAACCAGAACTCGCATTTGGAGAATTTTGCATACAACTCATTCTCCCTCAACACTTGCAAAACTATTCTCAAGTGGGTCTCATGCTCCACCTCCGATTTGGAATACACCAAAATGTCATCAATGAAAACAACCACAAAAGAATCCAAGTATTCCCGGAATACCCGATTCATCAGATCCATGAACACCGATGGTGCGTTCGTCAGCCCGAACGGCATCACCGTAAACTCAAAGTGTCCATACCTTGTCCCAAAAGCAGTTTTGGGTATGTCCTCATCCCGAATTCGTAGCTGATAGTAGCCTGACTTCAAGTCCAACTTCGAATATACCATCGACCCCACCAACTGGTCAAATAAATCATCTATCCGAGGAATCGGATACTTATTCTTGACGGTCAACTTATTAAGCTCTCGGTAGTCTATGCACAGGCGCATGCTACCGTCTTTCTTCTTCACAAACAACACCGGTGCGCTCCACGGTGAAGAACTGGGTCTAATATACCCTTGCTCCAACAGTTCCTGTAACTGAACCTTAAGTTCCGCTAACTCCTTTGGTGCCATCCTAAAAGGAGGACGTGACACCGGTCTAGCCTCCGGCACTAACTCGATCGAGAAGTCGATCTCCCGCCGAGGAGGCGCTCCAGGAAGTTCATCCGGAAACACATCCTTGAACTCTGCCACCACAAGCACTTCCTCAATCGACAGTTGGGAGAGACGAACCTCCAATAACGCTACAAGCGCTACACCACCCTGGTTAACTGCCCGCACCAACTGCATGGCCGATATCAGGGAACAGGCCACTCCACCAAGGCCCTCAAACTTGACTTCTATTTGCCCTTTACTCCTTAAGGTCACCACCTTAGAAAGGCAGTCAATACTGGCGCGCTGCTCTGCAAGCCAGTCCATACCCAAAATGACATCGAACTCTACTAATGGTAACACTGCCGCTTCCAGAGCGAAGACAACTCCGTCTAGCTCCCAACAAATGCGCCCTTTAGCCTCGGTGGTCATAGATGACCCATTGGGCATGCGCACTTTCAGCTCTGCTCCCGACGAGAAAGACTCAATTCCTATTCTCCGGATGAAGCTCTCCGCAAGAAAGGAGTGCGATGCTCCGGTATCAAACAATACCCTAGCGGGGTATCCGGAAACTAACACGAAGCCTACAACATAGACATTACACAAAAGTCTAAAAGGACGAAGCACGAAATTTAAACTTAAATTCTCTTCATACCTGTCACCACATCCGTCTGGCGGATCGCTTCTTGCTGTCCAAGGTTGTAGGCCCTTGGTTGCACCGGTTGGAACCGAGAAGCGCTCGACTCCGCCATCTTTCCTTTCTCTGCAGCACTGGGGCCCGAGCGCACCGACTGCTCCTGCTTTGACTCTTGCCCCGCTCCCCCTTGCTGACAAGCACGGGCTATGTGCCCAACCTTCCCGCAGTTGTAGCACGTCGGCGGTCCCCTAGAGTGGGAACCCCCAGGCGTCCAGTTGCTCCTCTCACCAGATCTGGAAGTGGAAGGCTTCTTCCTCCACCTACTCCCATCAGACTTTCCATGAGATTGGGAAGGCTTCCCTTCCCCTTGCTTGGGAGTAAAACCCTTACGGCGTTGGGTTCGCTCCAAATCATTCTCCAAACTCCTGGCGGCTTCAACTAACTCATTAAAACCCGCCCTCTTCATGGAGATGAGGGGCTGCCTCAGATTCTCCCTCAAACCTTGGTAGAAGAGGTTATCCCTCTCTAAATCATCAGCCATTGTCGTTCCCGCATAACGACCCAAACGGGTGAACTCTTGCACGTACTCGTCCACCGTCTTTTCGCGCTGCATTAGATGCAAAAACTGTCTCTGCAGGGCCAACCGAGTTGAAACGGGGATATACCTCTTAAGAAAAGCGTCCCCGAACTCTTCCACTGACGGGGTGCGTCCCGGAAACTGGCGGCCGCTATGGCTCACCCACCACAACTTGGCGTCTCCTTCCAACATGAACGCCGCATACTCAGCTTTCTTTTCCTCTGGCGTCTCTGCCGCCCTTAACAGTTCTTGAATGCGAACCCACCAGTCTTCCGCATCCGTTGGCGTTCCGACACCCTTGAAAGACGGGGGATGGAAACTCAGGAAATACTTCATGTGTCGGTCTCCATGTCCAACAACTACTCTCTCCGCCAAAGGCTCCACTCGCCTGGCTTCTGTTCCTAGCACGGCCGTTGCCGTATCTGGTGTGGCAGGGGCTGCCACCTGAGCCGCTGCTGCAGCCTGAGCTGCCACCATCGCTTCTGCAAGCATGCGGCAGAAGTCGGCCGGGTCTACACTGTAACATCCCGCCTTTTATTGGGCCACCAGAGCCTTAGTGGGCCCAATAAAAGTGGCCCGAACCCTACCCATGACCCGGTGGGAAATAACCCTAGGCGGGAAATCAAGCTAGAGAACTCCGAATTGAGTTCTGTCAGTTCCTGTGGCCTCGTATAGTCAATACGAGCGCATCGGAACTCGTTCAGTTGGACTCCGAGGTCATATAGTGGATGTGACCATTCCTCGTAAAACGCAACGAGAGCGAGATTTTGTATATCGAGCTAGAGAACTCCGAATCGAGTTCTATCAGTTCCTATGACCTCATATAGTCAATATGAGCGCATCGGAGCTCGTCGCGTCACAATCCGAGATTGTACGACAAAATTGGATATTTCGACCATTTTAGCGCGCTGCGACGCGCAAATTTCGGACTTTCGTCAAACCGAGTCCGATTCAACCCCAGTCAGTGGCGTTAGACTCGTGTGGTCAATACGAAGTCAACGGAAGTCGTCCGGGTCAATTTCGATGATGATTGGTCAACCCGTAGTCAAATCAAGCATAGTTGTGCACCGAAAAGCGTGCGCACACCGATTATGACACGACACCCAAACTTTGACCCGACCTCGACGACTTGGACCCACTTTGACTTTGACCAGCAATGGGGACCCACCCTAGGGTTGACCTGGTCAAACCCTCCTAAAAATCCACTTTTTGGATTTTTCTCCAAATGAAGGGCTCACCTCCTCTCCAAAGGGGATGACCCATACTTCCTCTCACTCTCCTTGGGCCCCCAACCAGCAAGCTCCTAACCTAAAGCAATGGAGGCCCACATACTTCTTCTCCCACTCCCCCCTTCTCTTTCTCCACCATGGAGGCCCAAGCCCATGAAGCTTTCCCCTATCCCCCACATGGGGAATATGTGGCACCTCCAGCTGTCCTTGGACAGCTGGAGGGTGGTGATTAATCCCTCCCTAGGGAGGGATTAATCCCACATTGCCAAAGGGAGGGGAGCTCCCCCTCCCCCTCCCTATAAAAGCTACCCACCCCCCTCTCTTTCCCTCACAGCTCTCAGAGCATTCCCCTCCCCATTCTCCCCCCTCTGCCGGAGCTCAGGTGGCCGGAAAAAGCCAAGCCGGAGCTCCTCCTCCCCTCCTCCACCACCTTGAGCCATGTCCGACCAAGCCGGCCCCTCCCGAGCCCACCAAACTCAGGTGGAAGCTTTCTCCCTCCTCCTTCTCCATTTTGGACGTCTTGCATGGCGCTCCCGGCGGCCGGAGCGCCGCCGCCGTCACCCTCCTCCCTCCCGATCAAAAATAAAAAAAAATGGCTCCGGCGGCGGCCGGCGGCGGCAGGCCGCCGGACCACCGCCGGAAGGAGCGCCCACCACCGGCGGGTTGGCCGGTGGTGGAGCCACGGCCGGCCGGTGGCCGGCCGGCGGCTGGAGAAGCCCGTAATGGCTGCGGATACGGTACAGCGGGGTGGGGGATGTGATAAACAGTAAAATCGTTTTATATTATATAATATATTATATATATTATATAATTAATAATTATAATATTTAGAATAAATATTATGATATAATAAAAATGGTTTGATTTGTTTGAGAATAAATTAGACTCCTAGGGAAAGAGTGTTGAACATGAAAAATGTTTCCCTTGCTAAGGGATTCCTCCACAAAAATTTTGAGAATTTTTGGTGTTGATTTGGTATTTTTAAAAGCCCAATTAAACTTTATTTGGCCAAATTAAAGGGCCAAAACTCTTTGAAAAATTATAAAAATTTTTCTATGCTCATTTTATATCCATATAAGGGCTGTATCAAAATTTGAGCTCATGGGGATAAGTTTTGATATTTTTCCCAAAATATGGAAGCCTATGACCGCGCTCGAATTTATTACGCTCATTTTCCTCGAAAGTGAAAATTGGAGCGCGACCATTCTCTCTAATTTGAATAATAAATTCAAATTGTCTTATCGATGAGAGTGGCTGAGGCAAGTGATCAAGCTCCGGGTGTTTCGAGATTTCGAGAAACCGTCGAGCGCCTCGACTCTCGGGCGATTTGGGCACGCTCGGAAGATGAGAGCACGAGTGGTGAGTTATGAATTATTCTTGACGAATAATGAAAGTATAACTCCTGATAAGCCCCAATCCGATTAAGCCGTGGTTAATAAGGCGCAACCAACCCATAATCTGATCTTAATAAAGGGTGTAACCCAAGGAAGCCTTTAAAAACTGAGATGGAACTGAATCTCTTCTGGCTGGAGATGGAACTGAATGTGCCTCCTGGATGGAGATGAAACTGAATCTCTCCGGTATGGAGATGGAACTAAATCTATCCTAGATGTAGATAGAACTGAATCTCTCCTGAGAACGGAGATGGAACTGAAGCCTCTTGTATGGAGTGATTGGACTACTAACCATTTTCTTTATGATTATTCCAGTTTTGCACTGGTCCAGTTCATTTATTCTTTTCAGTTCAGTACTTTCATTTCAGTACTACTCCAGTCTCGTACTGGTCAAGCTTATTTCAGTACTTTCATTTCAGTACTACTCCAGTCTCGTACTGGTCAAGCTTATTTCAGTACTTTCATTTCAGTACTACTCCAGTCTCGTACTGGTCAAGCTTATTTCAGTACTTTCATTTCAGTACTACTCCAGTTGCGTACTGGTCAGGCTTATTTCAGTACTTTCTATTTAGTACTACTCCAGTTGCGTACTGGTCAAGCTTATCCAGTCTTGTACTGGTCACATTTCTTTCCAGCACTCTGAATAAGCAGCATAACCACCGCACTTGATCTTATCGCAATTTACTTTTATATTCCCGGGTCCTGCTCTGACGAGCAGTTGTTGTTTAGGTTGAGCCTTAGTTGGGGATAACCGGAGTTGAGGTAGTCCTCCAGGTCTAGCCCCAAATAAAGCGCTCCCACGCTCCTTGTCGAAAGTAGAGCAAAGTGCCGATGCCCGAAGTGTAAGCCTAGTAAGGCAGGCCGTCGTAGACCCGATGTTATATTGTTTGCAATTGTTTGATTGATTGTAAATTGCTTGCGGTGAAATGGTGGCGGGTCGGTCCCTTCCGCAGACCGTTCGTACCGGTGCGGGAAGGTTGACGACTCAAGGCGACAGGGAGATGAGTACCACGGGTGACCGGCCGTTATATTCCCCGTCGGGTTTCCTCCGCTGGTCGGCCGAAATGATTCACCGGATGTCGCTCACATCCAGGAGTACACATGGTTGTACGTTAGGGCCTGGGGTTGTGCGGTACGATCACCCCCAGAAGTGGCAGGACTGGCCACTGTCACCGACGGCCACATCGGTGAGGCCCGCGGGGCTCGCTAACCTGCTGGAACAGAAGCGGTCCAAACTATGTCGACATAGGGTTTGTGTGCGCGGCTATGAATGCCTGCGATTTGTGTGCGCGGCTATGAATGCCTGCGGTGTGTGCACGGCTATGAATGCCTGCGGCGTGTGCGCGGCTATGAATGCCTGCGGTATGTGCGCGGCTGTGAATGCCTGCGATAGAATTCAAGATATGAAAATCTGTTGTGCTGATGAGCTAGTAGAGCCTTGTTATAACCGTTTTATGTTATTGCTGCTTTTCCCGGTTATACTGCACTCTTTTATAATTGCTCCTAGCTATTCATATATGAAATGTTATGCTAACCCTCTCTTGCTTCGGCTATTTACTTTTGTTGGGTGGGTGCGTGCTCGTCCCCAGGATGTGGATCCGGGGAGGAGATTTGTTTCCACTTAGCTCTGTGACTAACGGTTATTTGAATAACCATTCACAGGAGGTGGAGCACCGTAGTGACCCGCTGCCGCAGGAGATTATGCCAGCAGCTAGGTCTACTCGAGCAGATGCACCCCCGCCGTCTCCGGTGTTTAGAGACGTGAGTACCGCCGAGCAGTTTAGAAGAGAGAGTGTGTGAGAGACTTATGTAGTACATGTATAGCCCACGGGCTTTTATAAACGCATAAGGCTTCGGCCCTAGAACCTCTGTATTAATATGATATGTTATATATATGTGTAGTGGTTTCCTGTTAATGCTTCCGCTATATTCTGATGGGTTGTGAATGTTATGATTCGAACCACTCAAGACGGCCATCTAGTGCTTGAATAGGGTGGATTGTTTCCCCTATGAGCCCTGGGTGGACGTCTTGGGCCAGTAGTACCCCTCCGGCCCGACCCGGGCAAAAGGTTGGGGGGGGGGGGGTACTACAAATGTATCAGAGCGATCACGATTCGTCCTTGTGGAGCAGTCTCAGGATCCCTCTGTCCCTCGCTTCGTTCTAGGTTCGGGACGAACCTTGCAGTGGAAGCCTGGTGGACCATAGTGTAGAGGCTTAGGGATTCTAGACTGTGCGTTAGTACGCCCATACACCACTGTTTTCCGCTTGGGTTGTCACTTTTGCAAATTCCCTTACTTTTGCAAAATACTGACACTCTTTCATGTTACTTCTCCAGATACCGGAGTACAGTAACGGGGCCTCCTCGTCCAGAGGATACGTTCCAGCCACCCCACCACCAGACTCGGTTGCTCCCGCAGCCGTACCGTTTGCCGATTCAGATATAGGGCAGACACTGACGGCTATACTAGCGACTTTCCGAGATGCCCTGGCACAGCCACCGCGGGAGATGACCGCACCCACAGATCTGCTGACGACTTTTCGAGGACTGAGGCCTCCCCCTTTCAGGGGTACAGAGACGGCCATTCAGGTAGAGGAGTGGGTGGAGCGAGTGGAGGAGCTATTGGTAGGGATGATGTGCCCAGCTGTGGCAGCAGTCTCTTTGGTGGTGACCCTCTTGGAGGGATATGCGAGGGATTGGTGGAGAGCGTCTAGTCGCTCTACCTTCCGAGGTCGGCCGATGAGCACGATCCTTTGGGGGGAGTTCTCCGTGGCTCTGCTAGAATTTTTCATCACAGATGCAGATCGAGCTGCACTACAAGAGAGGTTCCTGCTCATCCGACAGGGCAACCGCACTGTGGCAGAGTATGAGAGAGAGTTCATACACCTGGCACGCTTCGCCGGGAACCTGGCTGCCTCCGACAGGGATAGGGCTTCTCGGTTCTACCGAGGACTACGAGACGACCTGAGGCAGTCCTTGATTATGCTCTCTCAGGCCACCTTCCACACCATAGCCACCCATGCGGCAGCTCTAGAGTTAGACCAGCAGATGGTGGCTCAGCGGCACAGAGGTCAAGTGGAGCTTCCTCGAGACCAGAGGCGAGACGTTGGAGTCGCTCCCCATAGACAGGATAGAGAGAGCAGACAGCGATGCCGCAGGCTGCCTTATAGGTGCCCACCAGCACCCCCAGCACCCCCAGCTGCACAGCAAGACAGTAGACCAGCTCCAGCTCCACAGCCCCCACTAGTGGCCCGACGAGATGTTCCCTTCGCAGGGAACTGCTTCTTGTGTCAGCAGCCGGGACATATGAGGGCCTTCTGCCCTCAGGCGATAGGGAGACCAGGACTAGGAGCAGTCTAGGGTGGACAGCCGGCACGGGGACAGGGTCAAGGAGGTCGTAGAGGCCGAGCTGGCAGGAGAGGCTAGCAGGGCCGAGCAGCTCCCCAGGAGGCCTATGCACTGGACCTGCAGCATGGACCAGCCCCTGACGTAGTCATAGGTATATATCTTAGGCGATAGAAGATATCAGATCTTCCACTATTGTTGTATATTTCATATATATATATATATATATATATATATATATATGTATATTAGTTGGATGATATATATCTATATGTTTTCCTATGACGTCAGGAATCTTATTGGTAGAAGGTCACCCTGCCAAAACCCTTTTTGACACAGGAGCGACTCATTCTTTCGTCTCCCACGATTTCATCGCAATAAAGGGAAATGTTATTCGCTCAACCGGACTGTCTATACGAATCCGTTTACCAGACGGGTCGGATATGACATCCACCGAAAAGTGTTCGTTCCAGGCTACGCTGGGAGAGGTAGAGTTTGAAATCTACGCAACCATCCTAGCTATAACTGGGTTTGACATAATTCTTGGAATGGACTGGCTGGCCGAGCACCAAGCCCAGATAAACTGTTCCACGCGAGAAGTCCGGCTACAGAATCCAAATGGCCAGAGCGTCGCGTTGACAGGTGTGCCATCTGTCTCTCGTATTATCTTGACTTCTACACAGATGGTAAAGTCAGTCCGTCAGAAGGATGAAGTATTCCTTATTTATTTCGAGATGGAAGATAAGACTCAGGTGCTCGCCAAGGTCCCAGTAGTCCGAGACTTTCCAGATATCTTCCCTGAGTCCCTCCCGGGATTGCCACCTCAGCGAGAGATCGACTTCCAGATCGAGCTCGTGTCCGGAGCACGGCCAGTATCGCGAGCCCCCTACCGGATGGCCCCAAGGGAGCTGACTGAACTAAAGATCCAGCTACAAGAACTAATAGATGCTGGATTCGTCCGTCCAAGTTCCTCGCCCTGGGGAGCCCCGGTACTTTTCGTCAAGAAGAAGGACGGGACTCTGCGACTGTGCATCGACTATAGGAAGCTAAATAAGCTTTCTGTACGCAACACGTATCCCCTTCCTAGGATCGACGAACTGTTCGATCAATTACAAGGTGCTTCGGTATTCTCCAAAATGGACCTGAGGTCCGGCTATTATCAGCTTCGGATCCGAGAGGAAGATATTCCTAAGACTGCCTTCAGCTCCCGATACGGTCTTTACGAGTTCCTAGTGATGCCCTTTGGGCTCACCAACGCTCCCTCCGCCTTCATGGCCCTGATGAATAGAGTCTTCGAACCCTTCTTGGATCACTTTGCCATCGAAAACGATATCCTAATCTACTCGAAGACCAAGACGGACCATACCCGGCACCTGCAGATGGTTCTATTAAAGCTCCGGGAGCACTCTCTCTTCGCCAAATTCAGTAAGTGCGAATTTTGGCTAGAAGAAGTTGGATTCTTGGGCCACATGATAAACAAGGAAGGAGTGGCAGTGGACCAAGCCAAGATCCAGGCAGTACAAAATTGGCCGCCACTCAGGACGGCTGCGGATATCCGGAGTTTCCTCGGCCTTGCCGGATACTACAGGAAGTTTGTCGAGGGATTTTCCAAGATTGCCCTACCCCTGACTGCTCTCACCAAGAAGGACGCCGTATTTCGATGGACGCCGGAGTGCGAGGCTGCGTTCATCGAACTGAAGAAGC
This sequence comes from Platanthera guangdongensis, assembly GCA_039583875.1. Taxonomy (NCBI): domain Eukaryota; kingdom Viridiplantae; phylum Streptophyta; class Magnoliopsida; order Asparagales; family Orchidaceae; genus Platanthera; species Platanthera guangdongensis. The sequence goes on from CM077151.1 coordinate 151,332,756, forward strand.
GTCTGACTTCCGCGCCAATCCTTACGATTCCTTCAGGGACCGAGGGATTTCAAATCTACACTGATGCCTCCCTGAAAGGATTGGGAGCAGTCCTAATGCAGCATGGTAAGGTAGTGGCCTACGCTTCGCGGCAATTAAAGCCGCATGAATTAAACTACACAGCACACGATTTAGAGTTGGGCGCCGTCGTCTTCGCCCTTAAAATCTGGAGGCATTATCTGTACGGAGTAAAATGTGAGATCTTCTCCGACCACAAGAGCCTCAAGTATATTTTCACGCAGAAAGAGCTGAATCTCCGGCAGCGCCGATGGTTGGAATTCTTATGCGATTACGACTTCACTCTCCAATATCACCCCGGGAAGGCTAATAGAGTCGCTGACGCCTTGAGCCGCCAGCCTGCGATAGTCGGGAGTTGGATGGAGCAGATCCCTAAGGAACTTTTCCAGTCTTTGATAGACTTGGAGATTACCCTGGTTGCCCGAAGAGATCCGGAAGAGTACTATTCTCAGCTGTATTGGATGGAGATCCAATGCGATATCCGGGACCGGATACGAGAAGCCCAGAAGATCGACCCAGAGGTAATGTCGATCATCCGATCTCTGCAAGGAGGGGCACAGGAGGATTATAACTTGCATGATGGGATTCTACAATTCAAGCATCGCATATTTATTCCCGCTACTGGAGGGATTCGTGGAGAAATTCTGCAAGAGGCCCATCAGTCGAGGTACTCGATTTACCCTGGCGTAGTTAAAATGTACGTGGACTTGCGTAGGACCATTTACTGGCCCGGAATGAAGAGAGATGTCACCAACTTCGTGGCCCGGTGCCAGACCTGTCAGAAAGTCAAAGCTGAATGCCGCAGTCCAGGAGGCCTATTGCAGCCCCTGCCGATACCAGAATGGAAGTTCGAAGACATCTCCATGGACTTCGTCCACGGCCTACCTCGATCCCGTGCTGGGAATGACTCAATATGGGTGGTCGTAGATCGACTCACCAAGGTAGCGCGGTTCATTCCAAACCGACAGGGTGACGGAGTAGATATCCTGGCCAGGATGTTCCTAGAACAAGTGGTACGATTTCACGGAGTACCAAAGTCCATCGTGTCTGATCGTGACGGTCGTTTCACATCTAAGGGATGGAGGCGGGTGCAGGCATATTTGGGAACCAAGTTGGCCTTCAGCACTGCCTTCCACCCGTATACAGACGGACAGACGGAGAGGACGAACCAGACGATGGAGGATCTTCTTCGACTGTGCATAGTGGAGCACAATGAGCCGTGGGAGCAGCTGTTGCCGTTAGTCGAATTTTCGTACAATAACAGCTACCAGGCTAGTATTAAGATGGCTCCGTACGAGGCATTGTATGGAAGGCGTTGCCGAACACCGTTGACTTGGGCTCAGGAAGAGGACCCGAAAGCCTTGGGAGTGGCTTACATCGATGACACTACGGCAGCGATACGGCTGATTCAGGAGCGAATGCGGTAAGCACAGAGCCGGCAGGCTAAGTACTATGATGCGCGACACCGACCGGTGGAGTTCAGCGTGGGGGAAATGGTGTTTCTGAAAATAAAACCCATGCATGGTGTCTCCCGGTTGAGGAAGCAGAAAAAGTTAGATCCCCGCATCTTGGGCCCCTATCCGGTGATAGAGCGTGTTGGCCCCGTCGCCTATCGTTTAGCCTTACCCCCAGAGTTGGGGAATCTTCATAATGTGTTTCATGTCTCTTCCTTGAGACGAGTCCTCCGGCAACCAGAGCAATACCTTCCTACCCCTCCGGCGCGACTACTGTCAGATAGATCCGTCCGGCTCGAACCCGTTAGAGTAATAGATTACAAGGTGAAGACACTACAGAACAAAACCATTCCGATGGTTAAGGTGCTATGGTCAAACTGTGGACGAGAAGAGTTCACATGGGAACCTGAAGCACTCCTCCGAGAAAAGCACTCAGAGCTCTTTCCCCAGGTATGTTACTTTTCCCCCTACTTCAAGCAAATTTTCGGGGACGAAAATCCTTTTATTTTTATTGGATTGTAACATCCCGCCTTTTATTGGGCCACCAGAGCCTTAGTGGGCCCAATAAAAGTGGCCCGAACCCTACCCATGACCCGGTGGGAAATAACCCTAGGCGGGAAATCAAGCTAGAGAACTCCGAATTGAGTTCTGTCAGTTCCTGTGGCCTCGTATAGTCAATACGAGCGCATCGGAACTCGTTCAGTTGGACTCCGAGGTCATATAGTGGATGTGACCATTCCTCGTAAAACGCAACGAGAGCGAGATTTTGTATATCGAGCTAGAGAACTCCGAATCGAGTTCTATCAGTTCCTATGACCTCATATAGTCAATATGAGCGCATCGGAGCTCGTCGCGTCACAATCCGAGATTGTACGACAAAATTGGATATTTCGACCATTTTAGCGCGCTGCGACGCGCAAATTTCGGACTTTCGTCAAACCGAGTCCGATTCAACCCCAGTCAGTGGCGTTAGACTCGTGTGGTCAATACGAAGTCAACGGAAGTCGTCCCGGTCAATTTCGATGATGATTGGTCAACCCGTAGTCAAATCAAGCATAGTTGTGCACCGAAAAGCGTGCGCACACCGATTATGACACGACACCCAAACTTTGACCCGACCTCGACGACTTGGACCCACTTTGACTTTGACCAGCAATGGGGACCCACCCTAGGGTTGACCTGGTCAAACCCTCCTAAAAATCCATTTTTTGGATTTTTCTCCAAATGAAGGGCTCACCTCCTCTCCAAAGGGGATGACCCATACTTCCTCTCACTCTCCTTGGGCCCCCAACCAGCAAGCTCCTAACCTAAAGCAATGGAGGCCCACATACTTCTTCTCCCACTCCCCCCTTCTCTTTCTCCACCATGGAGGCCCAAGCCCATGAAGCTTTCCCCTATCCCCCACATGGGGAATATGTGGCACCTCCAGCTGTCCTTGGACAGCTGGAGGGTGGTGATTAATCCCTCCCTAGGGAGGGATTAATCCCACATTGCCAAAGGGAGGGGAGCTCCCCCTCCCCCTCCCTATAAAAGCTACCCACCCCCCTCTCTTTCCCTCACAGCTCTCAGAGCATTCCCCTCCCCATTCTCCCCCTCTGCCGGAGCTCAGGTGGCCGGAAAAAGCCAAGCCGGAGCTCCTCCTCCCCTCCTCCACCACCTTGAGCCATGTCCGACCAAGCCGGCCCCTCCCGAGCCCACCAAACTCAGGTGGAAGCTTTCTCCCTCCTCCTTCTCCATTTTGGACGTCTTGCATGGCGCTCCCGGCGGCCGGAGCGCCGCCGCCGTCACCCTCCTCCCTCCCGATCAAAATAAAAAAAAATGGCTCCGGCGGCGGCCGGCGGCGGCAGGCCGCCGGACCACCGCCGGAAGGAGCGCCCACCACCGGCGGGTTGGCCGGTGGTGGAGCCACGGCCGGCCGGTGGCCGGCCGGCGGCTGGAGAAGCCCGTAATGGCTGCGGATACGGTACAGCGGGGTGGGGGAGGTGATAAACAGTAAAATCGTTTTATATTATATAATATATTATATATATTATATAATTAATAATTATAATATTTAGAATAAATATTATGATATAATAAAAAATGGGTTTGATTTGTTTGAGAATAAATTAGACTCCTAGGGAAAGAGTGTTGAACATGAAAAATGTTTCCCTTGCTAAGGGATTCCTCCACAAAAATTTTGAGAATTTTTGGTGTTGATTTGGTATTTTTAAAAGCCCAATTAAACTTTATTTGGCCAAATTAAAGGGCCAAAACTCTTTGAAAAATTATAAAAATTTTTCTATGCTCATTTTATATCCATATAAGGGCTGTATCAAAATTTGAGCTCATGGGGATAAGTTTTGATATTTTTCCCAAAATATGGAAGCCTATGACCGCGCTCGAATTTATTACGCTCATTTTCCTCGAAAGTGAAAATTGGAGCGCGACCATTCTCTCTAATTTGAATAATAAATTCAAATTGTCTTATCGATGAGAGTGGCTGAGGCAAGTGATCAAGCTCCGGGTGTTTCGAGATTTCGAGAAACCGTCGAGCGCCTCGACTCTCGGGCGATTTGGGCACGCTCGGAAGATGAGAGCACGAGTGGTGAGTTATGAATTATTCTTGACGAATAATGAAAGTATAACTCCTGATAAGCCCCAATCCGATTAAGCCGTGGTTAATAAGGCGCAACCAACCCATAATCTGATCTTAATAAAGGGTGTAACCCAAGGAAGCCTTTAAAAACTGAGATGGAACTGAATCTCTTCTGGCTGGAGATGGAACTGAATGTGCCTCCTGGATGGAGATGAAACTGAATCTCTCCGGTATGGAGATGGAACTAAATCTATCCTAGATGTAGATAGAACTGAATCTCTCCTGAGAACGGAGATGGAACTGAAGCCTCTTGTATGGAGTGATTGGACTACTAACCATTTTCTTTATGATTATTCCAGTTTTGCACTGGTCCAGTTCATTTATTCTTTTCAGTTCAGTACTTTCATTTCAGTACTACTCCAGTCTCGTACTGGTCAAGCTTATTTCAGTACTTTCATTTCAGTACTACTCCAGTCTCGTACTGGTCAAGCTTATTTCAGTACTTTCATTTCAGTACTACTCCAGTCTCGTACTGGTCAAGCTTATTTCAGTACTTTCATTTCAGTACTACTCCAGTTGCGTACTGGTCAGGCTTATTTCAGTACTTTCTATTTAGTACTACTCCAGTTGCGTACTGGTCAAGCTTATCCAGTCTTGTACTGGTCACATTTCTTTCCAGCACTCTGAATAAGCAGCATAACCACCGCACTTGATCTTATCGCAATTTACTTTTATATTCCCGGGTCCTGCTCTGACGAGCAGTTGTTGTTTAGGTTGAGCCTTAGTTGGGGATAACCGGAGTTGAGGTAGTCCTCCAGGTCTAGCCCCAAATAAAGCGCTCCCACGCTCCTTGTCGAAAGTAGAGCAAAGTGCTGATGCCCGAAGTGTAAGCCTAGTAAGGCAGGCCGTCGTAGACCCGATGTTATATTGTTTGCAATTGTTTGATTGATTGTAAATTGCTTGCGGTGAAATGGTGGCGGGTCGGTCCCTTCCGCAGACCGTTCGTACCGGTGCGGGAAGGTTGACGACTCAAGGCGACAGGGAGATGAGTACCACGGTTGACCGGCCGTTATATTCCCCGTCGGGTTTCCTCCGCTGGTCGGCCGAAATGATTCACCGGATGTCGCTCACATCCAGGAGTACACATGGTTGTACGTTAGGGCCTGGGGTTGTGCGGTACGATCACCCCCAGAAGTGGCAGGACTGGCCACTGTCACCGACGGCCACATCGGTGAGGCCCGCGGGGCTCGCTACCCTGCTGGAACAGAAGCGGTCCAAACTATGTCGACATAGGGTTTGTGTGCGCGGCTATGAATGCCTGCGATTTGTGTGCGCGGCTATGAATGCCTGCGGTGTGTGCACGGCTATGAATGCCTGCGGCGTGTGCGCGGCTATGAATGCCTGCGGTATGTGCGCGGCTGTGAATGCCTGCGATAGAATTCAAGATATGAAAATCTGTTGTGCTGATGAGCTAGTAGAGCCTTGTTATAACCGTTTTATGTTATTGCTGCTTTTCCCGGTTATACTGCACTCTTTTATAATTGCTCCTAGCTATTCATATATGAAATGTTATGCTAACCCTCTCTTGCTTCGGCTATTTACTTTTGTTGGGTGGGTGCGTGCTCGTCCCCAGGATGTGGATCCGGGGAGGAGATTTGTTTCCACTTAGCTCTGTGACTAACGGTTATTTGAATAACCATTCACAGGAGGTGGAGCACCGTAGTGACCCGCTGCCGCAGGAGATTATGCCAGCAGCTAGGTCTACTCGAGCAGATGCACCCCCGCCGTCTCCGGTGTTTAGAGACGTGAGTACCGCCGAGCAGTTTAGAAGAGAGAGTGTGTGAGAGACTTATGTAGTACATGTATAGCCCACGGGCTTTTATAAACGCATAAGGCTTCGGCCCTAGAACCTCTGTATTAATATGATATGTTATATATATGTGTAGTGGTTTCCTGTTAATGCTTCCGCTATATTCTGATGGGTTGTGAATGTTATGATTCGAACCACTCAAGACGGCCATCTAGTGCTTGAATAGGGTGGATTGTTTCCCCTATGAGCCCTGGGTGGACGTCTTGGGCCAGTAGTACCCCTCCGGCCCGACCCGGGCAAAAGGTTGGGGGGGGGGGGGTACTACATACACCCGTGCCCAAAAGACCTGGAGCAGTAGCACTGCTCGCCGAGAGATCATCCCTTGCTCTTGAAGTGCCCGCCTCGTTGCTTGCACTCTTCAGGAAGACAAGAAATAAGGGATTAGTCTCCAATCTCAAGACTAAAACATAAGGACACTCATGGTCCCGCGTTACTCTTATGTGGATAACTTCTTTACGCACTGACCTTGAATCTAACCTGGCTCTGATACCAAATTGTAACACCTCCCCTGTAATAGACGTATAATATGGGTCCGGCCGGGGCCCCACAACATACGAACACCACAGCTTTAGTATTAAAAGTTGATATAGCTACCCAAAACTCAAAACACTTGCACAACACAGCGGAAAACCAAGCACAACTAGAAGTTATCCACTAATCCAAAAGAGTAAACAAATGGCCTTAAGGCCTTACATCAAAAGTCCAAAAGGGTAAACAGTACAACCAAACATGAATGTGCTCAGCACTCCTAGTCTACCTCGGCATGCAAGCCGGACAAAATAGTCTCAAACATACATCATCAAAAGTAGTGCTATAAAAGAGAAAACACTTCATGGGCTTAGGCCTTTTGGCCGGCGTGCTAGCTCCTGCGTGCAATCCTTGCCCTGTAAAAATTATTAGTAACGTGGGTCAGCAAAGGCTGACCTCAAACTGTGTAACAACACATCTCCTCCCGGCCGCCCCTAACGGACCCCGGGGAACCCTCCAACCTGCAAGTCAGCACTTCATATGCAATATAAATTTCTATAAATAGAAATACATTAAAACAGGCTTGGATGTCTCAATCAACAAACATGTTCTCTACTGGTTGAGCATATAAAGAAAGGGCCTACTATGCAGCATGAATGCAACACCCGGGCTTCACCCAAGGTACCCTAAACCGTATGCATCTAGCACAACATCACAACATTTGGGTACTCACATTTCCCCAATTGGCATAAAGCCGCAAACATTGAGGGAGACACAACTCCCTCACACGGCGCACAGGCCGCCACATGGAAATCTTGCCAAGGCCCCACCCGCTCGTGGTCTTAGCCCCGGGCTTGCCTGCAAGCTCTGACGTCTCATGTCAGGATTCCAACAACCACAGACTGACCGATTCTAAGAAGCCTTGCTAGACCCCACCCGCTCATGGCCTCTTTGCCCGGGCTTGCCCCAAGCTTGGCATTCTCGTTAGTCTCACAGAAGGGGACTAGTCTCGCCGGGACACTCTCCACACATGACGCACGTGTCACGGGATAGCCAGCCGACCACGGAGACATAGCCACGCCTTGGCACAACAAAACCAAGACTAAACACATCGCAATCCCTCTTTGCACCGCAGCGTTCCCGCGCACCAAGGAAAACATCTCCAACTCGTGCGGAGCTAACCTTGTCCACCAAGGAAACCATCTCCATTCTCATTTGGAGCTAACCTTGTCAAGGAAACCATCTACCACCACGAGGAGCTAACCTTGTCCGGGTTCGACTACATGTACTCTTTTCAAGCAAACGGGACAATCATCACCACCACACAAACGGCATCTTGCCGCATCGGAAACCTCTACGAATCCCTAAGTTCGTATGCAACATCACCGTGTCGGACTAACGGTCGCGACTACGGCTTCACCCACCATGCCTAATCCACTAGCGAAGCGGATCTCTAATGCAAAATATGCCGGGGACGGACTCAATCGACCCGGAAGTTCCTCTTGAAACTTGGCAAGCCAAAACCCCTCTCATTTGAGAGTTTGGTGCCCAAAAATTAGAGAAAAGAAAACTAGATGATGCTAAAACGTGCATCCTAAAGACCGAGAGGAGAGATGTCGTTACCTTCCGACTCCTCTTTCTTGTCATGGCAAAAATAGCCGGATGGAAATCTTCGCAATGGTCTAAGCTTCACGGATCCGGACTCGGCTCGCGATTCGGAGCTCCGACACCCTTCCTACAGCCCAAGAGTTCTTCTTCTTCCTCCTTGCTCTAGGTTTTCTCAAGATCTTAGAAAGAGGGAACTTGGAAAAAGTGAGGATCTGCAGCCCTAACTTCGGGCTTAAATCCCCAGGAGATGGCCTGAACCGTTAGATCCCAAAACCAGAAAAAGACTGGCTGCGATTCGCCTGGAAAATAAAAGATCTGGGCCGAACACGGCCTGGCACACGCCCGTGCCCAGGGCCGTGTGCCTCATTCGCCGTCTCAAATCGACGCGCCTGGAATCAGACACGGGCATCCGACACGCCCGTGTTCAATCCGACACGCCCGTGTCCCCAGTGACACGGCCGTGTGGCCTGCCGTGTAGCTCCAACGACACGGCCCCAACACCAACCCGAGAGGTGACACGGCCTGGGACACGCCCGTGTCCCAAGCCGTGTGCCCCAGTCTCGACACCCTGTCGAGCACAAAGTGTCGACACTTGGGCCGAGTGTCGACACGGCCTCGACACGCCCTGCGACACGCCCGTGTCGCAGGCCGTGTGCCCCACTCTCGACACTCTGTCGAGCACAAAGTGTCGACACTTGGGCCGAGTGTCGACACGGCCTCGACACGCCCTGCGACACGCCCGTGTCGCAGGCCGTGTGCCTCATGCCAGAACCCAAAAATTTTTCAGAACAGCAGATTGAACCTCTTGCAAAAACTGGGGTGTTACAAGGCGCACTGCAGAGCTCTGAGGTAGGATCCTTTGGGAACTGAGGTAGGGCTGTCCTCCCAGCCTGAGTGTAGGGCTTAACAGCCTGAGGTAGGTGGTCTACTGACCACTAAGTACAGGCCCTTGTGGCTGAGTAGTGAGTCTTGGAGGAGACTATAAGATCTTGCGGGATCTGAGGTGTAAGCTCTTATGAGTAGTTTCGAGAAGTTATGTCGAGTCCAACAAGTTAGTTGGATAGGTGGGAGGGAACTTTGATGTATCCGATTGGGGAACCACTATAAATCACTGTGAGCTTTTCTGTGGTTTCTTTTCTTTTCTTATTTACAGGTTCTACTTACAAGCTTTAGATCACCCTAAGCTCAAAGATAAAAGAAAACAACAAAGCATTTTTCAGAAAGTAAAAGATAGTCTCTAAGAGAAAAATTACCTATTCACCCCCCCCCCACCCTATAGGTGATTTAGCTATCCTTGAAACATTGACTTTCAAGGTGTATCAGAGAGAGGTTACTCAAAAAGGATTTAACAATCTGAGTAGACCTCAAAGGATAGCTAAAAGGTTAACATTAGTGGGTTTAAAAGAGAATCATAAAGAGTGCAGCTTAGTGGATCTTTAAGTCTGCAACAAGGAGAAATTTGGGACATGGAAAGAAAGGATCAGGCAGATCATGGAAGCCAGTGATCCTGTAGTCTTGGCTTCAGTTCAAGAAGGACCCTTCATTCCCTTGAGGGTCTCTATATCAGATGCTAGAACGGAGATCAGGGTCCCTCTATCATAATCAGAAAGTGATTCAGAGGTGGATGATGAAGAAGAAGATGACTGCAGTTGTTGTGTACTAATTGCCATAATAAAAGAAGAAGAATCTTGCCAAGATCAGCTTGGTCCAGTTCAGGTACACTCTTTGTCTGGCTCCTCTTATTGTCCAATTCATGAGTCTTGCTCAGAATCTGATGCTTCCCCATCAAGTGGATGAGGGTCCTTTGACAGATGATGATATTAAACTATTGATTGACAATAATAATGTTCTTCTAAAAGATGTCAAGGAAAGCAGGCTGCTTATTAAGAAACAAGCAGAGGAAATTGCCTCCCTCCAGCTAGTTGCTTCCCAGCAAGATGAGACTTTATCCTTGCTATATCATAAAGATAGGGAAGTGACTCATCTGAAGATCATGGTAGATATTCATGTTGAGTCTATCAATTATAAGGACTCTATGATCAAGGGTCTTGAAGTGAAACTTGAAAGGGAGAAGATGATAGTGGCCAATTTCTCTAAGATAGATGCTATCAAGAGAAAATCTGAATCTGAGTGTATTACAAAAGTTATCCAATATCAGAGGTGAGGCCAAGCACCTGTAGTGAAACAGTCAACCCTTCATAAGGTAATTCTCCCTTCCAACAGGTATGGCAAAGACCCTAGGGATGGTCACTGGAGGAAAGGGAATCTTCCTTGTAAGACTACAAATGTATCTTACAATGAGAGAAGAAGGGGTAGGGGAATGAATGCCTTTATGGCTCTACATAAAAAAGTACAAATGGCCCATGCTGAACCATTTATATTTGGTTCCTCTACCCCAACTCACAAGCGTAAGGTAGTGGCTTTCACTCAAGCCCACCCAGCAAGGACTCAGACCAAGGGTCAGCCTTCCAGTAAGCCTAACTTGGCTTATTCTGATGATATAAACAGCTTATCTTCTGCAAAGAAGACAGCTATAAATATCATTAAGGGCAATCAAGAAAGCCTGCCAAAAGAATGACCTTCAGTCAGATCCTTGCTTAAAGAAACCTGAAGAAAGTTACTACTCATATTCCTTCTATTCAGTCAGCAGTTAACCACACTACAAGACCTACTGAGAAAAGAAGATACAATATTCATGAGTGTTGGTGTTGGGGTAAGGTGGATCATTTTGTACTAGATTGCTGGCATAATCCTTCTATTTCTAGATCAAGAGTTAGCCTACCTGTCTGAAATTCTGAAGGTAGGCAAGTCAGATTTCAGGCTAACAGGAACCTAGGACCCAATGCATATTGGGGTCTTAAGGTAAGGTAATTCTGTTTTGCGGGTTACCCTTAGTTCCCATCCCCCATGTGGCACTTGGACAGAAGATGCTCCAGAACATGGACTGGAAAAGGAAAGTTATCCTATGGTTCATACAGCATGAAAAACTAACACCTACACTCACACACTCTACATAATTTGAACAAAGCATCAAAACATTATTCTAATACACTCACACACACAAATTAAAAGCAAAATGAAAGTTACCTAAAAATTAAAACATCTACTTTTTATGCTTAGGTTTTGCCAAAAACAAATAAAAAGAACGAATTAAAATTTTAGGAGAATAAAAGTTTTTCAAAACAAATCAAAAACTAAAGCCTTTCAAAAATTAAGATTTCAACATTTTCATTCTTAGGATTTCATAAAAGTGCCAAAAAAGGTTGAAATAAAAAGGGAAAGAACAAAAAGGGTTTTCATCCTAAAATAAAGCTAAGTAAAAAAAATCAAAAACTCTTTAGTAACTCTTTTACAAATTCATAAGAATGAAGATGTTGAAAACATTAAAAGAGGACATGAAGAAAAAGAGAAAAAGCTAATACAACATTTCATAAATTTCTAACAAAACCTAACAGGAGACAAATTAAAAGCATGTAAAGTAAACATGTTACACTCATACACACACACACTTTTCAAAAAAGAGAGAACAAAGATGAAACCAAGGATAAAAAGGGAAAGAAGTAAGCCATCCAAATGAATTTCATGCCATATAGAGAGAGAAAATCTAACATTTTTATTAACATTATCAAACTATTACAAAGCTAAAAGATAAAGCAAAACAAAACATGAAAGGAAGGGGGGAGAAATCTGCTTACATAGCACTAGAATCCACACATGCAGCCCACAAAAACACACTAAAAATGGCTCAAAAATGTGAACCCTTAGACCTTACAGAAATGGGCAATTTAGAGGCAAAAAATTCTAAGTACACGCCCTCCAACACGGGCGTGTCGGGGGGGGGGGGGGGGGGCGTGTCACTACTATTCATGATGGCGGCCGATGATTTGACAGGAAAGTTAACTTCGGGCTGAGTTCGAGGATGTCACGCCTCGGGTCACGGGCGTGACGCTGGGCGTGTCGGGGAGGTAGAACTGGGCGCGGGTTGCGTCAAAAGTCTTCGGCAGCATCTTGTCGGGCCAGGTGGTGAAGTCACGCCCAAGGTCACGGGCGTGAGTTTGGGCGTGTCGGGGAGGTTTCGACACTCGACAATCATCGAGCGGAAAGTGTCGAGTTGAAATCGTCGAGCTAAGCTTGAGTCACGCCCTAGGTCACGGGCGTGACTCTAGGCGTGTCGTGGGTTCGACGATCGTTGAACTGAATTCGTCGAGTGGAGTAGACACGGGCTTGTGTCACGCCCCGTATCGGGTGACACGGGCGTGACACCAGGCGTGTCAAGCTTTTTACTTCGGAAATTTGCAACTTCACGGGATTTTGAGCTGTCACGCCCTGGTCACAGGCGTGATCCAAATGACACGGGCATGTACTGCCCAATTTTGGCAGATTTTGGAATTTTTCTGAAAAATAAAATAAAACAAGTTAGTAGTAAATTTATAAGAATAGGAGCATTTTATTGAACAAAAATAAGTAAAAACGATGAAAATAAATGAAAACGACTTAATTAATGTGCACAAAAATATGTATATGTACAATTCATCAAATACCCCCAAACTTAGGCTTTTGCTATTCCAGAGCAAAAGTTTGAGGTGAATTTATAAGGAATAGAAAAAACTCTAAGTTTAGCTACCACTTAATCAATTATAAGAGAGATCGAAATAAATATACAGGGTGTAAGAGTTACGTCCTAAGATTATGAAGATGATTTAAATAGCGCAAAAGTTTTGGCCAAAAGACTTCTTGATATAATCAAATAGAAGGCAATATTTGTAATGGTTAGATTAACGAAAATAGTTTGGAATTATATGAACTCTAGCTTATAGGAGTGTTACTGGAAATAATACAATTTTCTAATTATACTGTCAAATCGATTTTTGAATTAATTCTAGAATCGTGTAATTGGCTATAAGGGGGTAGTGGGTTTATGAAGAGGGTTTTGATTTTGAGGTGAGGTAATTTTTTCTCGAACCTCCATTTTTTCTTTTTCATTTTATTAGGAAAATGAAATCTTATTTTCCTAACATAATATTTATTTTTCAAATTCATAAGAATAAAATTAACCCAATGTATATGTGTAGGAGTAATGAATTTTATCCTCTTACTCCATAACATATAATCTTTTGAAATTATTGGGTGCCTATGTTTACGGAACGAAATCTTATTCCCATTGACATAGGATCTTTTAAGGATAAAAATTTTTTATCATGCCAAGTAGGTCATGATAAGGTAAGGGGAGAAAGGAAAACTAGATTTTTAATCCTTAAAATGTTTGAGAGCAACCTTAATAATTTGTACGTTCCAATTTTTCAGAAAGCTAAAAGTAAGTATAATTGAATTCTATGGTCGTTATTTCCTAACATAATACACGTGCTCCTATCAAGGAAAAATTAGAAGTAGTGCCTAAAACGAGTTCGCTATTTTTAACAAAACATAATGAATTCTTTAAAACTTAACCCCGGCTATTTAAATTTTTCACTCAATAATTAACAAATGAATAGCAAACAGAGAATTAATAGTATTCACATATAAATAAACTCAAAATAGAATTTTTGGATAGCAGTAAAGTTAAGGATGGAATATTTGATTTATTTGTTTCAAAACATTTTTTTTTATTTTTTATAGTTTTTATCATCATTTTTTTGTTTTTCATTTATTATCTTCTTTTTTGTATTTTTGTTTTGTTTTACTCAATTTTTTTTTGAATTAATTTTTTGAACTATTACTTTTTTTTGTATTTTTTAAGTAAATTTTCATTCTATGTACAAAAACATGGGAGAAAAAGAGAGGTTTTTACAAGAATGAGGAAGGGGGAGAGAGAAAAAGGTATTTACAAAAAGAATATGTACAAAAAAAATATTTACAAAGTGAAACTAAATATATTTTTTGTTTTTTTTTGTTTAATAATTTTTGAGTTTTTGGAAAAAAGAAAGAAAAAGAAAATGAAATTTTTTTTTTTGGATTTTTCATTTTTTGATTTAAATTTTTTTTTCTCATTTTAAGATTTTTTTTTGTTTTTGTTTTGTTGTTATATGTATTTTTTGTATTTTTGAAATGCAGAAAAATTGAAGTGCAGAAAGTAAAGCACGAAAATACCCTCATATTTAAGTACAACATTGTCCCCAATATTGTAACGTAAGTATGCGGAATAAGAGGAAAGACAATATATACAAATAAAATAAAGAGAGGGGGGTAGAAGCTTCCCTGAAACGCGTAGGGGGAGGCCGATCAGAAAGCCTGCGTTTATTAGAAAAAGCAGCAAAGATAATAAGTAAAGACCGAAAAAGATAAGCGAGGGGTGCCTCCCAGGAGCGCTTTGTTTATAGTCGTGTAGCTTGACTATTTTGGCGGGTTTATAATGTGGAGGAAAGTTATGGTTTCTCTAAAACCGATCACTGGATCGCCTGCTATATAAGACTTTAACCGATGACCGTTTACTTTAAACGAACCTTTTTCCGGGTGGGAGATGAGTACGGTCCCATATGGAAAAACTTCTTCAACTAGGAAGGGACCGGACCATCTAGATTTTAGTTTACCCGGAAAAAGCCGAAGACGTGAATTGTAAAGAAGGACAAGATCGCCCGGAGAAAATAATTTTTGGGACTTGATTTTTCGATTGTGATATAACTTAGAGCGCTTCTTATAGAATTTATTGCTCTTGTAAGCGTTCACACGCCATTCATCGAGCTTGTTTAGTTGCAGTTTTATATTCTGAGCGGCTAAGTTTGCGTCGAGGTTTAAGAGTTTTAATGCCCAAAAAGCACGATGCTCTAATTCTACGGGTAAATGACACGCTTTGCCATATACTAACCGGAACAGCGTACAACCAATTGCGGTTTTGTATGCCGTCCGATACGCCCACAACGCATCGTCGAGTTTAACGGACCAATCTTTCCTATTTAGTGAAATGGTTTTTTCTAAAATTCGCGTAATCTCTCAATTTACTACCTCAACTTGGCCACTTGTTTGCGGGTGGTAGGGGGTGGCAAGCTTGTGCGTGACTCCGTATTTAGCTAACTTCTTAGCCAGAAGAGCGTTACAGAAATGCGTTCCCCTATCACTAACAATTGCGCGAGGCGTGCCGAAGCGAGAAAATAATTTTTTAAGAAATGTAACGATGACTCGCGCATCATTGGTGGGGAGAGCTTGCGCTTCCGCCCACCTAGATACGTAGTTCACCACCACTAAAATATAAATATTTTTGAAAGACGGAGGTAGGGGGCCAACAAATTCTATGCCCCACAAATCGAAGACTTTGCACTCTAAAAACATGTTTTGGGGCATCTCGTCGCGACGAGAGATGTTAGATTTTAAGAAATGCTATCGCATGGGCGCACAAAATTATGCGCGTCTTTGAAGAGAGTGGGCCAAAAGTAGCCCGCTTCTAGCGCCTTCCGAGCGGTCCAGTTGGCTTGATAATGCCCACTGGCTGCACCCTCGTGGCAGTGCTTAAGAATTTGCAAGCACTCCACACCCGCAACGCATCTTCGGACCGCTTGGTCCGCGCAGATACGAAAAAGAAATGGGTCCTCCCAAAAGAAATTTTTCAAGTCAGAAAAGAATTTCTTCTTTTGATGACTTAAAAACTCTTTTGGAAGCACCCGCGCTAATAAGTAATTTGCAAAGTATGCGAACCAAGGCGAAGATGACGAAGAATTATGAATGGCAAGGAGGCGTTCCTCGGGGAATCTGTCATTTATTTCAGATTCGACGAGCGCTTCCGCAGCCGGATTTTCCAAACGGGAGAGGTGGTCTGCCGCTAGATTTTCCGCTCCCCGCTTATCTCGGATCTCCAAATCAAACTCTTGTAGGAGGAGAATCCATCGAATAAGGCGGGGCTTCGCATCATTTTTAGCTAATAAATATTTAAGCGCGGAGTGATCGGTAAAAACGATAACTTTAGATAGCGTTATATACGAGCGAAACTTATCAAAAGCGAAAACGACGGCTAAGAGTTCCTTTTCCGTTGTCGTGTAATTTACTTGTGCGGAAGTGAACGTCTTGCTAGCGTAATAAATAGGATGAAAATGTTTTTCGACGCGTTGGCCAAGAACGGCACCTAAGGCAATATCACTAGCATCGCACATAATTTCGAATGGAAGGGACAAATTAGGGGCCACTAAAATTGGTGAAGTGATAAGTTTTTGTTTTATTAAATTAAAGACGGACTTGCATTCGCTACTAAAGATGAAACGTGATTCCTTTTCCAAGAGGTGAGTAAGCGACTTTGTTATTTTTGAAAAATCTTGAATGAAGCGTCGATAAAAGCCCGCATGGCCTAAGAAACTCCTAATAGATTTTACGTTTGTTGGTTGAGGGAGTTTTTCTATAATTTCTATATTGGCCTTATCCACCTCTATCCCCTTAGACGAAATCATATGGCCGAGGACCAAACCTCCTCGAACCATAAAGTTGCATTTTTCCCAATCTAATAAAAGGCTTGTGTCCTCGCACCGTTGAAGGACACGATCTAAATTGTGAAGGCAATCAGGAAAAGAGCGTCCGAAAACAGAAAAGTCATCCATAAAGACTTCCATAATGTCTTCTACTAGCTCGCCAAAGATCGCTAGCATACATCTTTGGAATGTAGCCGGCGCATTGCAGAGTCCAAATGGCATTCTTCGATATGCGAAGGTGCCAAACGGGCAAGTAAAAGTTGTTTTCTCTTGATCATCGGGGGAAATGGGGATTTGGAAAAACCTCGATAAAACATCAAGAAAACAATAATATGGATGACCGGATAAACGCTCTAAAATCTGGTCCAGAAAAGGTAGAGGGAAATTGTCCTTGCGGGTGGCATCATTAAGTTTCCTATAATCGATCCACACTCGCCAACCCGTAATAGTATGAGTTGGGACGAGCTCGTTATGCTCATTCGCCACTACGGTAAGACCGCCCTTCTTGGGCACGACATGCACGGGACTAACCCATGCACTATCCGAAATAGGTTAGATAATCCTCGCATCTAAAACTTAATAATCTCGGCTTTAACGACGTCTTTCATGTTTGGGTTAAGACGACGCTGCGGCTGAATCGTTTTGCGGCAATTATCTTTAAGAAATATCTTATGGGTGCAAAAGGAGGGGCTAATCCCCTTTAAGTCAGAGATTTTCCACGCAATTGCATGGCGATGTTTAAATAAAACTTCCAATAAATCGGAAGTCTCCGAATCACTCAAGTCCGAAGAAATGATAATGGGAAGCGTATCACCTTTTCCCAAAAATGCGTATTTGAGCGATGCGGGTAAGGGTTTGAGGTCTAGGATGGGCGGTTCTTCTAGGGAGGTTTTAATTCCTATGACTTTCTTACCAATTGGTTCGAAAGGCAAGTCTAAAGAAGTATCCTCATCGCATTTAAAATTTTCGAGCGCATAAATATCATCATTTAAAAATATGGACTCGAAAATGGGAGAAGAACAATCTCCAAAAAAGGTATCTAAAGAGTAGCAGAAATCGTCGCTCGATGACAAATTGTCCATCGAGGGATTAATAGAGAAAGTAACCTGATCATCGCCTACTCGGAGGAGAAGACTACCATTACTAACATCTATTAGTGTACGGGAGGTGGCGAGAAAAGGGCGACCGAGTATTATTGGTACCACAGCGTCCTCCTCGATGTCTAAGATGACGAAGTCTACAGGGAAGGTAAACTTGTCTACTCGGACATGGACGTCCTCCACAACCCCGATAGGGAACTTAACCGAGCGATCCGCTAATTGGATGCGCAAATTCGTAGGACTAGGAGTACCCAAACCTAAACGTGAAAAGAGCGAGAACGGAATTAGATTAATGCTAGCCCCTAAATCAGCTAAGGCGTACTTTACTAATATATTGCCAAAAAGGCACGGGATGGAAAACCGTCCCGGGTCGTTTTGTTTTGTGGGCAATTTATTAGTAAGTGCCGCCGAGCAGACAACGTTGAGAGATACATGCGAAATATCCTCTAATTTTCGTTTATTAGAAAGTAATTCTTTTAAAAATTTCGCATATTTGGGCATTTGCGAGATAGCCTCGCAAAAAGGAACATTAATGTGAATTTGTTTTAATAATAAAATAAATTTTCATATTGCGCGTCCTTACGCTCGTTATCTAACTTATGCGGATATTGAAGGGCCTTGTTTAAAATAATTTTTTCTTTTAAAATTGGTAAAGGCGGCGTAATTGAAGAAAGGGGAAGAGGGGTCGGAGGTGAAATATGTACCTGAGGGTCGGTCCGTTTTGGATCGACCACCTCCTTTCCACTATGGAGGGTTATAGCGTTGGCGTTCTCTCGCGGATTGGGCTCTGTGTTTCCCGACAGTGCCCCGAGCGCGCGCTTGGACATCATCCTCGCCAGCTGTACAACCTGTTGTTCGAGAGTTTTTAGCGATCCGGTGATGTTCCGGATAATTGACTCGTTGGACGCAATATACTTCGAAAAGTTTTCCTCCATCGGGGAGGGTTTTGGAAGAGGAGGATGTGGTAGAAATCCGGGCGCATAAGAAATAAGGGGGGCACTGAGCATTATTTGGGTTGCTCCAAGAGAAATTGGGGTGATTCCTCCAACCCGGATTATAGTTATTACTATAAGGGTTGTTGTTGGGGTTGAAGGAAGGACGACCCGAATTTCATATGAAATCCACGAACTCTTCAGCCACGCAGACGTTAGGGGGAATAAAACAAGGCGGAGTGGAGGAGGCAGTAGACATCTCCGCCACCTGCTTTGTTAACCTTTCAACTTGAAGGGTCAAGAGAGCAGTGGCATCCACTTCAAAAAGACCAGCCGCTGGCTTTGGGCGTCCCCGCGGGACGTTCCATTGATAGGCATTCATAGCCATCTCTTTGAATAAAGCCTGGGCGGCCTCGGGGGTTTTGTTGTTTAGTGTACCCCCCGCAGCCGCGTCAATCATTTGACGCGTCTGAAAAATTAAGCCCATTATAAAAAATTTGAACTTGCAACCACGTTGGCAGCGTGTGGTGCGGGCACCGGCGGAGGAATTCCTTAAACCGTTCCCAAGTCTCGTATAGAAACTCGGGATCATTTCGCACAAATGAATAAATATCCTCCCGCAACTTTGCAGTTTTTGCGGGCGGAAAGTACTTCGTTAGGAATCGTTCTGTCAACTCAGCCCACGTGGTGATACATCCTCGCGGGAGGGCATTCAACCACGCCTTGGCTTTGGACTTAAGGGAAAAAGGAAATAAGCACAAGCGAATGGCATCATCAGTGACGCCATTAATCTTGAAGGTGTCGCATATCTCCAAGAAATTGGACCAAGTGGACATTCGGGTCATCATCCGGCATTC
This sequence comes from Platanthera guangdongensis, assembly GCA_039583875.1. Taxonomy (NCBI): domain Eukaryota; kingdom Viridiplantae; phylum Streptophyta; class Magnoliopsida; order Asparagales; family Orchidaceae; genus Platanthera; species Platanthera guangdongensis. Next base: position 151,352,067 of record CM077151.1, read on the forward strand.
CATCGAACTGCACGGCGTTTTGGACCATTTGAATGACACTCGACTTTATTTCAAAATTATTATTCGCCACCGCAGGGCGAACAATACTCGACCCATTATTATCCAGGTTAGGTCGGGCGTAATAAGACAAAGTACGCTCGGCCGCCGGGGCAGGGTTAGGGGCGGCCATAAGTACAACAGAGGGTTCTCCGATAGATTCTTCGTGGTCTAAAGAAGGAATTCGATGTTGAGATCGAATACGTGCAAGGGAGCGTTCGATCTCAGGGTCGATGTCAAAATCTTCAGACTCGTAGGGTTGTCCACGGGTCATACACCCAAACAAAAATAAAACAAAATAAACTCTTTTTTTTATTTTATTTAAAATAAAGTTTTTATTTTTTTTTAGTTTATAGAAAATAAGTAAAAGTAATAGACTCCGGAATTCGAAATAGCAACTCGAAGAAAGTTCCCTGGCAACGGCGCCAAAAACTTGATGGCCCGCGAACAGACTCTTACTGTGGTTGGTTCGGTGAGTCGATCGCCGCGGGCATGCTACAGGAGGCAAGTGCACCTATCGCAAGTAGTACTCAATATTCGGGGGAATACCGAGGTCGTATTATTTTTGGGGTCGTGTTGACTATTCTTACTCCTCCGTGAGGACTATTATTTTACTGAAAATAAGGTTGAGATTTAAATTAAGTAAAGACGGAAAAAGTAAAAGAGCGAAAAAATGATTTAGAGAAATTCGATGAAGGGTTAACGCTCGGCATCGAATCAGATTAAGAATAAAATAATTTTTTAATAATTATAGGACTTAGTTTTCAAATTAATAAAAGGCAACTTGGCCGTGGAGGTTCCACAAAAGTGAGCTCACCTAGCTATAGGGATATCGCTCACCTGAACATTAAGACTATTCGACCGAACGTTAGTCCGATGAAGGATTCCTCTTAACGCCCACTTTATGCTAAGAACCCCGCTATTGGGTGGGGAACCCAATCCGGTAGAATTACGCTTGTCCTCTCTCGAGGGTATGCATGCAACTCTATTTACCCAGGGTGATCTGTCTATACGCACGGCCTCTCGGGTAGCTAGTGTATGGATAACGAAAATAGGGCCCACACATTGATTTGTGGTCCTATGCGTCGCTAACCCGGGGTAAACCTTAAGTCCTTAAATTAAAGTGAAAATAAAGTGCTTCAATTATTACAAATCATTTTAAAAGTCCCAATACTCTTTGATGCCAAGGCTAATAGCGATTAGTCACACATCGGTATGGGGACGGCTTAGGTGTTTGGTTATGCGAGCGTTCTAAACCATAAGCTGAAAAGTTATAAAGAAGAAAAATAAAAATAACTTAACGTTAGAAAGGTTATCACAAATAACCACGCCCGCATTCATCCAAACACATAACAAGAGACAGAAATAAAACTAAGTTACACATAAAAGAAATTTGCATAATTGAAATTGCAAGTCCCACTCAAACGAGTGGGGCGGGAAATAAAAGCTGAAAATTGCAATTCCTACTCAAACGAGTAGGACTAAAATGAAAGCGAGTCCTACTCAAATGAGTATGAGAAAATAAATGCGATTACATGGCTTTATCGAATATTTACAGGGAGATAAAGATATGGCATTTAACTCAAACGAGTAGGCGAAAATAAATGCGAGTACAAGTCCTACACAAACGAGTAGGCGGGAAATAAAGTCCGTCCATTTAACTCAAGTGAGTAGGCGGAAAAATAAAGAAAGAAAGTTAAGTCCTACACAAACGAGTAGGCGGGAAATGAAAACGATGCGTCATTTAACTCTTAACGTGTAGGCGGAAATAAATACAATTACAAACACACACACTCTATATGAATTGAAAGAAAGCAATAAAACTATCTCCTGCACACACGCACTCTACATAATTAAAGAAAACAATAAAATAAAGCATGAAAAATAAAGCATGAAAAACTAACAGCTACACTCACACACTCTACATAATTTGAACAAAGCATCAAAACATTATTCTCATACACTCACACACACAAATTAAAAGCAAAATGAAAGTTACCTAAAAATTAAAACATCTACTTTTTTATGCTTAGGTTTTGCCAAAAACAAATAAAAAGAACGCAATTAAAATTTTAGGAAAACAAAAGTTTTTCGAAACAAATCAAAAACTAAAGCTTTTTCAAAAATTAAGATTTCAACATTTTCATTCTTAGGATTTCATAAAAGTGCCAAAAAAGGTTGAAATAAAAAGGGAAAGAACAAAAAGGGTTTTCATCCTAAAATAAAGCTAAGTAAAAAAAACTCAAAAACTCTTTAGTAACTCTTTTACAAATTCATAAGAATGAAGATGTTGAAAACATTAAAAGAGGACATGAAGAAAAAGAGAAAAAGCTAATACAACATTTCATAAATTTCTAACAAAACCTAACATGAGACAAATTAAAAGCATGTAAAGTAAATAAGTTACACTCATACACACACACACACTTTTCATAAAAGAGAGAACAAAGATGAAACAAAGGATAAAAAGGGAAAGAAGTAAGCCATCCAAATGAATTTTCATGCCATATAGAGAGAGAAAATCTAACATTTTTATTAACATTATCAAACTATTACAAAGCTAAAAGATAAAGCAAAACAAAACATGAAAGGAAGGGGGGAGAAATCTTCTTACATAGCACTAGAATCCACGGATGCAGCCCACAAAAACACACTAAAAATGGCTCAAAAATGTGAACCCTTGGAACCATTACAGAAATGGGCAATTTATAGGCAAAAAATTCTAAGTACACGCCCTCCGACACGGGCGTGTCGTGGGGGGGGGGGGGGGCGTGTCACTACTATTCATGATGGCGGCCGACGATTTGAAAGGAAAGTTGACTTCGGGCTGAGTTTGAGGATGTCACGCCCCAGGTCACGGGCATGACGCTGGGCATGTCGGGGAGGTAGAACCGGGCGCGGGTTGCGTCAAAAGTCTTCGGCAGCATCTTGTCGTGCTAGGTGGTGAAGTCATGCCCCAGGTCACGTGCGTGAGTTGGGGCGTGTCGGGGAGGTGTCGACACTCGACAATCATCGAGCGAAAAGTGTCGAGTTGAAATCGTCGAGCTAAGCTTAGGAGTCACGCCCTAGGTCACGGGCGTGACTCTGGGCGTGTCGCGGGCTCGCCGATCGTTGAACTGAATTCATCGAGTGGAGCGGAGACGGGCTTGTGTCATGCCCCGTGTCGGGTGACATGGGCGTGACACCAGGCGTGTCAAGCTTTTTACTTCAGAAATTTGCAACTTCACGGGATTTTGAGCTGTCACGCCCTGGTCACGGGCGTGATCCAAATGACACGGGCGTGTACTGCCCAATTTTGGCAGATTTTGGAATTTTTCTGAAAAATAAAATAAAATAAGTTAATAGTAAATTTACAAGAATAGGAGCATTTTATTGAACAAAAATAAGTAAAAATGACGAAAATAAATGAAAAGGACTAAATTAATGTGCACAAAAATACGTATATTTACAATTCATCAGTTCCTACAACTCAGAGTGAATCCACACTCCTACAACTTAGGCGCAAGCCCTACCTCAGCCTCTTCCACAGGCCTATAACTCAGAGTGACACCCCACTCCTACAACTCAGGCAAAAGCCCTACCTCAGCCTCTTTCACAGGCCTACAACTCAGGGAACAGATTCCCCTACCTCAGGCACATTGCCCTACCTCAGCCTTTATAATTTAGGCATACAACTCAGAGATGTAAATCTCCTACACTCAGATCTAGTACAGATCCTACAAAAAATATTGATGAAAAGTTGTTGATATCTTCAACCAGATGGAGAGAGAATTGGTTGAAGGCTTCTTGATCAGTTCGTGATAGAACTGATTTCCTAAGGATCAACCTGACTTAGCTTTCTTCAAAGCTTCTTGAATCTAAACATAGTAGGGTTGATCTTCTTGATGTTGGAGTTGATCTTCAATCTACCTCCTTCAAAAATTAATCTGAATTCTTCAGGTAGATTGTTCAGGATCTGCCTTCACTGGATGAGAACTTCTCTCCTTTTTTTCTCTCTCTACAATCTGTTGAATGTTTCTTTCTCTTCTTCTGGATTCTCATCCTTCAGAGATTATAATTGATTGGATTGATTAACTTCTCTCTGTTCTGTAAGTGTCGTTCTTGTAGTTGTTTATTCCCCGTCTGATTGTTAAGAGAGCACATCTATATATAGGCTTCATCCATGGTAACTGGCTTGTTTCGGTTTCAAACAGTCTTCTGACACCTCTGACAAATGTGACAATAATGTTAATAATGACAGTTATCAAGTCTTCACTTATATTACTTCAGCCTTCATTGAAATTTGACTCAGCAGCAGAGAATGTCGACTGAATTCTTCATATGTGGCGGCACACATCCATGTGTCGACACAAGACTTGTTGTTGTCAACACAGCTTCTGTGGAATGTGTCGACACAAGTTCTGTATGTTGACACAAACACTCCTTGTCGTGACAAAGTTGGTGTCGACAGAATTCTGGTCTGTGTCGGCACAATTTCTGTGTGTCTAAATAGTCGTTGTCGACAGAATTCTGGAATGTGTCGATAGCTTCTCTGTGTGTCGACAGATCCTGATAATTTCGACACAAGTCTGGCCCTTAGTGTCGACACTGCATTGTCGACAGATTTTCTGTGTTTCGACACAAATTCTAGGATGTCGACACAATTTGGCCCTTGGTGTCGACACAGCGTTGTTGATAGATTTTCTGTGTGTCGACACAAATTCTGGATGTCGACACAATCTGTCCCTTGGTGTCGACACAGCCATTCCCAAGTATCGACACTTGTACTTGGAAAATTTTCCTTACCATTTTCTTAACCTTGCACATGACATCTCAAAACAACATCAAATACAACTTGATGCATATCATTGAGTTAGGTAAGGCTTCACCAAATCTGGTACACATTTTCCAATGTACCGAACAAAGATACAACAGATTTGACTGTTTGTGTTATGGCAAAAGTTGGTCACTTTGCTGTGGATTGCTGGCATAATCATAGAAATTATGAAACTCCTCAAGTTAATAATGTGAGAAAGACCACTCACAATATTAACACTCGTAGGGGGAGTATGCTAACCAGAGACCTAGGACCCAAGCTTGTTTGGGTTCCTAAGGGATTCAAAACTTGTGGATGTAGGTATGTCCATAGGCCAACAAAAACTCCTACCGGGCAAATGGACAAGAAGAATTTCTAGGAAATCTCTTGGAATTAGAAGATTTAATCTGTGTTGTTGCAAGTTTGACAACAAAGCAACTGATGAAGAGTTTCTCCTAAATTGGTTGAGGGGGAGTTTCTAGCTAAAAACTCTCACCAAAAGGACCTCTGAGGTGATTAAGCTCTTAGTGAAGAAGAGGCTATGAGTGAGACCTCTGCCCTGTCCACTCTTGAAGGAGAGAGAGATAAAAAGAAAAATAAGGAGATAAATGCAAGGTTGAATGAAGCTGTCAGAAAGGGGGAGAAATGCATCGGTATCCCCTTAAGAAAAGTAAGGTTATGCATTTTTTTATTTACTTTTCATTCTTTTTCACCTATGCAATTCAACTTAGTATATGGTGTTGAAATCGAAAATCGGTCTCCTGTGGAGTTCACCCTTGGGGAAGGTGTGTTCTCGCGCCTACTTTACTCCTGCAAGCAAAATAACAAAGAAAACAAGGAAAGACTGACCCAAGGGCTTGGCGGGGAGGACCCACCACACACTCCAGGAAGATCTGAGAGCACTTCCCCTCCTTAGCCAGAGGCCGAGCTAAGGTACCCTCAGAAACCACTTGAAAACTAGAGCAGGAGAGCACAGGAAGCATGCCTTCTGAGGTACCCCTTGGGTCCTATTTATAGTTTTTTGGAATCTGAACTGCCAATAACCAAATGAACTGACCTGAAATTACCAGAAAACCCTTGGCTGGGTCTGTCAACAGCCAAACTCCGCTGTTTTGAAGCGCTATGAGCTGACTAGCGGGGGCAAAACAGTAAAAAGTATCTCATGCATCCAGGCGAGCTGGGGAGCTTGATCACCTCGGCAGGTCCTACTCGACTGCTGGTGCCGAGCTCCATGGCGAGGGCCCGAGCTGGAACGGTGAGCTCGTCAGTCGATAGGCCTCCAATAGTCGAACTCAGGCCGACGAATGCCGAACTCAGGTCGGCGAATGTCGAGCCCGAGGTTGGAGACTGCCGAACTCGCAGTCGACGAATGCAGATAATTCTCATTCAATTCTTTTTCTTACTTAGGCAGATAATTCTGTCTAGTGCAACAATGTATTCAGCAAAGTATAACACAACATTCACATACACAACATTCACAGATTGCACACCAATTTTATAGTGGTTCCCCAAATGATGGGTACATCCACTTTCCCCCTTCGCCTATCTAGAAGTGTACTAGATTCGGCCTAACTTCCTTCCTTCTTCTCAGATCCGCAGATCTTACATCTCAGAACCAAGAATGGTTCCTACA